>QFDD01005864.1:0-17174 GCA_006871305.1 Vachellia collinsii | reverse complement strand
GAAGGGCTGCTAGCAAAGGCTTTGCAACAACACTAAAGGACATAAGAATGAAATATAGAAAAGATGTAACTATAATACTTGAGCCACGAATTAGTGGAAAAGTGGCAGAATGCAAAATAAGAAGTTGGGGATTCATAAACTAAATTAGAAGGGAAGCAGAAGGATTTTCTGGTGGTATATGGATAATGGCAGAGCTGGGGGAGTGGAAGTAGAAGAACTATGCAGGGATGAACAATATATACATTGTCATCTAAAACTGGGAGAAGAAAAAATGTTTTTTACTGCAGTTTATGGCAACCCAAATGAACAGCAAAGGCAACAATTGTGGGAAAAGTTGAAAAGAATTGCAGAAAATATCACAGGGCCATGGACTATTGCAGGAGATTTCAATGAAATAAAGACCCCTCTAGAACAAAAAGGAGGAGGGAGAGTTAATGTAACAAGATGTCAAAAATTCAATGATTGGATACATGAATGTAACCTCATCGACATGGAGACAAAATGGCCTTTCTTTACGTGGAAGGGGCCTCAATGGGAAGGGTTGGAAAGGGTATACAAGAGACTTGACAGGGCCTTATGCAATCTACAATGGCGAAAAGAATTTGAAAATGCTGAGGTAAAAGTGCTACCAAGATATTGTTCAGACCATCACCCTCTAATGATAGACCTAAATCCAGAAATTTGGATAAGGACAAGAAGAGTGTTCAGATATGAAGCAGCCTGGCAAATGCATGAGCAGTTCCAATCTGTATTAACAGAAAGTTGGAGAGGAAATGAAGAGACACATAGAAAGCTAGAAAAATTACAGAATGACCTCAAACACTGGAATCAGGAGGTATTTGGAAAATTAGAGAATACTAAGAGAAGGTTGATTAAAAGATTGGATGGGATACAAAGGAGTATTGACAGAAGGAGTAACCCATTCCTTATACAACTAGAAAAGGAACTTGAATGTGAACTGGTGGCAACCTTGAAACAAGAAGAAATAATGTGGTTCCAAAAATCAAGGGGGAAATGGATTGACCAGGGAGATTGCAATACAAGGTATTACCACACTAAAACCTTGATAAGAAGAAGAAGAAATAGAATAAGGATGATTAAAGATAATGATGGCAGATGGGTGGAGGAGGAGGAAAATATTGTGAAACTCTTCCAAAAATTCTATGAAGATTTGTTCAAAGAGGAAGAAACTGAGAGAGGCTGGAAAGTAACAAGGCAGCAATGGGGGGAGGTAAGAAGGGAAGAACTGGGAAGAATCAATAGCAGAGTGAGGGAAGAGGAGATACGAAGAGCTTTCCAACAGATGGGTAGTTTCAAGGCACCCGGTGAAGATGGTTTCCCTATTGTGTTCTACCAACAAAACTGGAAAATAGTAGGAGAATCAGTAACCAAGATGATCATGGAGCTGTGGTAAAAACCAGAACGCATAAGGGAATTAAACAACACGCTACTGGTGCTCATACCAAAAGTAGATAAACTAGAAATGGTAAGCCAATTCCGTCTAATAGCCTTATGTAATGTGTTGTATAAAGGTCTTACAAAGCTCATTGTAAACCGCCTAAAGCCCATCATGGACAAACTGGTTTCACCTTTCCATACCAATTCTGTCCCAAAAAGAAGTATACAAGATAATATCATAATAGCCAAAGAGATGGCACACACAATGGGTAAAATCCAAGGTAGAAGGGGATATATGGCAATTAAATTTGACTTAGAAAAAGCATATGATAGGATGGCATGGAGCTTCTTGGAAAAGTATTAAAAGAAATCGGGTTTGAACAGCATGTGATACGAGTAATTATGAATTGTGTTAGCACAACAAGAATGTCCATATTGTGGAATGGGGGAAAACAGGAGGAGTTCAAACCATCAAGAGGCCTAAGACAAGGAGACCCCTTGTCTCCCTACTTATTTGTCTTAGGAATGGAGAAGCTCTCACACATGATAACAGATAGGGTGGAGAAGGGATGCTGGAAACCATTGAGGATGGGAAGAAGAGGCACGGCAATTTCACATCTGCTATTTGCGGACGACTTACTAATTTTTTGTGAAGCAACTATGGAACAAATGTGTGCAGTATTGGAAGTGTTGGAAGATTTTGGACAGCTATCGGGACAGAAAATAAATGCACAAAAGACAAGCATTTATTTCTCCAAAAACATAGATCGATGGATGCAGAAAGAAATATGTGATATGACAGGTTTCAAGAAGATGGAAGAGCTAAGAAGGTACCTGGGAGCAAATATAACAAAAGGAAGAAGCCAAAGAGGAAAGTTCCAGGTCCTAATAGACAAGATGCAGAACAAGCTCAGTGGATGGAAGAAACAATGCTTGTCCTTGGCTGGAAGACTCACCATGGTTCAGGCAGTAACAAATCAAATGGCAGTGTTCCAGATGCAACACACTCACATCCCAGTTGGTGTGAAGGAACAATTAGAAAAAATTTAGAGAGATTTTCTATGGAATGGAGTTGATGGAAGAAGGAAGATTCATGCTTTAAGCTAGGAACTACTATGCACACCCAAGGAGAGAGGAGGATTTGGGCTGAAGGATATTGGCGCTATGAATGATGCATTGCTTGGGAGGATAGGTTGGAATGTATTAACAAAACCTGACAACTTGTGCTCAAAAGTACTAAGGGGAAAGTATGAAAGAAGGAAGGATTTACTAGTGACTTGTGAGACAAAAAAATCAGATTCAGACATTTGGAAGAACCTTGCAAGAATCTGGCCAGATCTGATTGAGAATATCTGTTGGGAAGTAGGAGATGGAGAAATTGTCAGATTCTGGAAAGACAAGTGGCTGGGTGATGGGAAAAAATTAATTGAATATTGCCAAGTAGAAATGGGAGAGGAGGAACTCAATTGCCCTGTAAGAGAAATGGTGGATAAAGACGGTAAATGGGATTTCCAAAAGATGAGCAATATGATGACAGACAAGGAAAACAACTAATAGCAGCTGTCCCACCACCAAATGAGAAATTTGGGAAGGACAAGATCAAATGGGGTGTGACCCTAAGGAAAGATTATAAAGTGGTAGATATGTATCAGAGAATGAAAGTGGAAAGAGGAGTAAAGGATGGATTGTGGAGGAGGGTATGGACATGGAAGGGACCTAGAAGAGTGCAGGTATTTTTGTGGATTGCTGCACATGACAGACTCCTAACTGTTGCGAGGAAAAGTAGACTATTTGGAGGCTCAAATACTTGCAAAATATACAATGAAAAAACTGAAGACTTGATGCATGTTCTAAGGGACTGTTATGTGGCCACTGGGGTGTGGGAACAGTTAGTAGAAAAAGCACGGGAACTGGAGTTTAAGCAATTACAAAACAAGGACTGGTTCAAATGGAACCTAAGTCAGAGGGACACAAAATGGATCACAGTGTTTTGGGTGACATGCTTGAAGTTGTGGCAGTGGAGGAACAAAAGCATTTTTGAAGAAGGCTTTGTCAGAACAGATTGGGCAAAGGAAGAGATTGAAGTATATGTGAAGAGAATAATGAACTCAACCAATAATTGTAGTATAATAAGCCTGAAAAAACAGTGGCGATACATTATGTGGAAGCCACCACTGGAAGGATGGATGAAGTTGAACATAGATGGAGTGAGCAAAGGAGACACAGGTTTAGCTGGAAGCGGAGGACTAATCAGAGGAAGTGACGGTGTGTGGATCAAAGGCTTTGTGAAGAAAATAGGTAGGTGCTCAGCAGTCAAAGCTGAGATATGGGGTGTAATTACTGGTTTAAAATTAGCTGCTGATTTAGGAATTCATTTTCTGATTGTTGAATGTGATTCAATAAGTGTTGTAAATATGCTGATAGAATTGCTAGAGGGATAGGAAACTGAATCCAACCTGCTGAATCTTATTACTTTTGAATTAGACAAGTTTCAGCAGGTACAGATCCAACATATACATATGGAGGGAAACATGTGTGCTGATTGTTTAGCTAACATTAGTTTAGAACAACAGGAGGAGATAACACTCTATGATGAACCGCCTGTGGATATCAGGAATCTACTGTATAACGACTATGTGGGGGTTGCATACCCAAGATTAGTGATCAATGAATAGAATGGGCCAAGCCCCGAATTTTACCAAAGAAAAAAGGTGCTAAAATAGAGGATGTTACCGGTGGAATAAGCAAACCCAACTGATAGCCACAGTTTTTTATTCATCATCCCATAAAAAACAAACTTGATCAAATCCAACTTATAGGCACAGTTTTTTATGCGTCATCCCATAAAACAAACTTGATTATTAATATTTTTTGTTACTCACTCTTGGGAATCTCTTCTCTCATGCGTTTTTCCTACAATGAAAGGGAAAATCGCATGAAAATACCCCAAAATATATATAAATAACAAATTGGGATTTTGAATATACAAGATTACAAATCAAACTGTGGCCATCAATTTGAGATTTCAAAATGTTATACATTTACTTATTTACTCTTTCTTTATATGTGTGTAAATTTCCTACACTCATCGGGCATTTCATGTATTCAAGTTTTAATTTACTATACTTCCCTTACCATCTTATATCAATTTGTAATTTAAGCATAAGGAATACCCAGTGAAATATTGAAAATTTACACAAATGCAAATTAAGATATCTGAGATTGAAACTTACAAAAAATAGGACTTGTCTTACCAATACATTTCAAGGTCAAATATAACGAATTGCAATTTGAGTATATGAAATGCTTAATAAAATATAAAAAATTTAAACATATGTATAGAAAGGGTAAATAAGTAAATTTTTAATATTTTGAAATCCCACTTTAATGTCTCTATTCTGATTTGAAATTTTGTATACTCAATACCTTGGGTAGTTCTTTATATATTTTTAGAGTATTTTTTTTGGGATTTTCCCATAATGAAAACTGGTTATTGATTTTTTTTCCCCAAAAAAATTATCTAACCAATATTATATACTATTATTTTTGAAAACCAGTTTTGCTAAACAGGTCAAGCTTTTTTGTTTCTTTTTAAATAATGTTATTATTAATAAAAACACTAAATTGAGAGAAGTGTTGAACCCTTGAGATGCCTTATTGGTTAGTGGATACTGCTACACCAATGCTTGTTTCTGTTACTTTGTCGTCTATCATTATAATTTATAAACTCATTTCACAGTTCTACATCCATCTCATTTGAAAGCTTCACTTCGTTAATTGTCTTCTAGCCTCCTGAATCATGACTCCTGCAGCAAACATTCGTGCTTCGTCCTCAGAATCACTCCAGCGGCGCCGTTGCTTCCATTCCATCCTCCTAAATCCAGTCGCTATCTTCTTCCAGCCGTCGAGCCCAGCCATCGGTTCTTGCCGCGCAGAGACCCCTTGTTCCGGAATTTTCAGATATAGGCCAAAACGAAGCCTGCAACTCTGGTGCGATTCTAGTTTCAGCTTCGTTTCCCTGTCATTTGGATCTAAATGGAATTTCAGTCGCCCGTTTTTAAGGTGGTGGATTTAGGGTTTTGGATTTTTGGTCTAGAAACTTCCGTGCTGATTATGCTGATTAGACTAGAATATTTGACTTGGTGGATTTTTTAGTTTGGATTTATTCGTTTGTCTGGTTGATGACGTGTGGGATTGTTGAAAAATCGAAGCTGCGGTAGTTCCAAATAAAAAATGTATATCGTATTTTTTTTTTTTTTTTTTGTGAGAATCTCTTTCTCGGGTCTAACAATGATCTGAAGTAGAGGGGATTGGGACTCGATGAACTTTACCTCTTCGTTACATTTAGCTTCAGAAACCTAACTACCCTGAGTGTCCAGATTATCTTTATCCTTTTTTATTAGGATAGAACAAGAGAGGAAAACGGAGACAAAGATATAGTATGATTATATTGCATTATTTGACCAGGGAAGTTGGCATCGTCAACCTATTGTATTGTGCATGCGAGATTTGAGACTCAGTTTTATTTAGTTGGTCGCTTGTTTAGTGTGTTGGCTGGTGGCAGAGGAGGGAACAAAAAGGAATTCCCCATATCTGTTTTGGGATGCTTTGAATTTGATATGCTTTGCATTTCTTTGTGGTTTTGTTCAAGCTAGGTGAAAACTGCTTTGATTAGTTTCTAAGGCTTTTGATCTCTCATGAGTATTAAGATATAACATTCATATTCTTGCTCTGTGAAGCACATATTGTAGCGTAGTATTTTATCTTATTTTTCAATGTAGGCTGTACTCTTTTTTTTTGATAAGTGATTTTACAAAAGAAAATTTGAGTTTAAATTTATCTGTAAGACAAGGAAAGGATCATAGAAGTCTGTTATACGTGCTCTGTTTTTGCATGTCACTCTCTTATATTCTATTCTATTCTACTGTATTATATATGTTTCTTCTAATTGTCTGCAATATTTTCTTCAAGGACAGATGAACTGAACGAAGATAGTGAAGGGAAATTTATTTCATGAAACCACGTAACACCATTTTCAACACCCATGTTTTTTATTTTTAGCATGATTGATAAGAATCATCAACGTTGACTATTTCCTTGAAGTGGTAGGCATACGCTCATCTTTCATTTCTGTATATTATATGTATACCTGTTTTGTGTTGATCAAAATATTTATATATAGACACACTCTTTGTGTGTATATTAGAGGGAGCGCCCTTCAGCTGCAGCTTGCAAGGTGGATGCGTTCCACAGAGTAGCTTTAAGAGACTTTGGTCTTGTCTCCCTCTCTCCCCATCCCATTTTTTTTTTCAGTTATTATCTATTGCCAGTCAATTTTTTGTTTGAGTCTTTCCATAACATGTGCTATGTGCCATTGTGCGAAATAATTTTCGAGAACCAGGCTTTAATTTTTGATAAACAGGCTTTTACATAGGCTTTCAGGCCATGCTAAGCCTCATATAGGCCAGGCATAGGCCACAGGCCAGTATCACACAAAATTAGCTTATTTTGGGTGGAGCCTGGCCTAACTTGTTTCAACCCCTAACTATTACCTATAAATATTTTAGTAGAAGTAATACATCAGTGCTCACTGATTTATTAACTTCAAGTTGATAGGACCTGCCTATGGAATTATCAACCCCTTCAACTTGCTTTATTATCTCCTTTCTTATATATACATATAAATTTACATATGTAGGTACATACACGTATAATTAAACTCTACGTCTATATTTGAAAGGAGGGGAAAGTGAGAAGAAAATAGAGGAGGAATACTAGGAAGAAAAACTTTAAAAAATATATACTAAAAAATTTGCCATCTATTAGAGTTTTTCCTTTTGATATTCTTTCCTCCTTATTTTTCTTCCCATCCAAACTAAGGGTGCAGGTTGAGAGTCAACTGATCGTTTGGAAACCACGAAGCTCACAATTTTGAGAACTTGTGAGCTATTTTATTTGCATCCCACCATATCCACCAGGTTAATACTATCCATGAATTCCTTTTCTCTTTCTCTTCTGCTTGCTTCGGCCAGTTGATATACTGTTTTTCTTTCTCTTTCTATTGCATTAGTTTCAGGTTGCTCATGGTTAAAGCTAGAAATTGCTATTACATGGATGGAACCATTGGTTTACTGGTCATAGAAGCTTTATTGGTCCTATTGGCTCTATCAATTTCCAAAGCTACCAGATTCATCTCCCCTTCGCTTTATGGAAATGGAGACCAACCTTTTGCTGTTGATGATAGGTCGGTAGCTTCTTCTAAATAACCTCACACTCTTTATTTCCTTGTTTGATTTGCAACTATGACCCAATATATACCTATTGACAGTTTGTTTCTATCTGTAGTTCTAAAGATGATGTGATTTTAACTCAGACAGCTTCTCCTCCTCCATCTCATGCTGTTGTTTCTCCTTCTGTTACAAAGTATGATGTATTCCTTAGCTTTAGAGGAGAAGACACTGGGAACACTTTTGCAAGTTACCTTTACGAACGACTTCGTACTGCAGGTATTCACACTTTTATGGATTACAAACTCCACAAAGGAGAACAGATCTCGCCAATTCTTTTGAGAGCCATAGAAGAATCAGAAATATCTATGATCATTTTCTCTCAGAATTATGCTTCGTCGTCATGGTGTATGGAAGAACTTGTTCACATATTGGAATGCAGGAAAAAATTTGGAAGGATTGCGATACCTATTTTCTATGACGTAGACCCTTCAAACATTCACAAACAAAAAGGGGGTTTTGGAAAAGGTTTTGATGTATTGAGACAAAGATTTAAAGACGACCAACAAAAATTGAAGAAGTGGACAAATGCTTTAATCCAATCTGCAAGTCTCGCTGGATGGGATTCCAATGGTATCAGGTAGCTTAAAAAATGTTCCCTGTGTTGCTAGTTTTGATTTTGAGTATTTATTAAATTAATCTCCAGGATTTTGACAAATTATTGTAGTTGTTTTCATTTTCTACCTATTAAATATGCCTTTTCTTTTGATTGATGTTTAAGCTAGACCTGAATTCAAGCTTGCTGAAGAGATTGTAAAAGACACTTTGAGCAAGTTGAAGTGTAATTCATCATCACATCTTGAAGGACTCGTTGGCATTGCTCGTCATATTGAAAATATTGAAAAGCTTCTAAGCAAGGCTCGCATTGTGGGAATATGGGGTATGGGTGGTGCTGGTAAGACCACACTTGCTAAAGCTGTATTTCAAGAGCTGAGAGCTCAATTTGATGCTTCGTCCTTTGTCGAAAATGTCAAAGAGCAATTAGCAAGGATTAGTTTGGATGAGTTACAGAAAAATTGCCTCAAAGAATTATTAAAAGATGGGGACATTAACATCTACAACATCAAATCCAATTTTGTGAAAAGTAGGCTTCAACGCAAAAAAATTCTTCTCATACTCGATGATGTGGGCAATTCAATAATAGCTGAAGATTTAACCAAAGTGTGTGATTGGTTTGGGGAAGGAAGTAGAATTATTGTCACCTCAAGAAATGAGCAGGTGCTTAAGAATGCTTATGCTTTTTCGAGATATCATGTTCCTGATTTGTATTTCCATGATGCCTTTCATCTCTTTAGTTTGAAAGCATTCAAGAAATATGAGCCATCCAAAGGTTACATGGAGTTATCAAAATCGGCAGTGAAATACTGTCAAGGAAATCCATTAGCCTTGGTAGTATTGGGTTGTTTTCTCTATGGCAGAGGAAAACTAGAGTGGGAAAGTACTTTAGAAAAGCTAAATCAAGCTCCACCCAAGGATATTGTTGATGTTCTGAAGTTGAGTTTTGATGGACTTGACGAGGAACAAAAGAATGTATTTCTTGACCTAACATTTTTTACCATGGAAGGAGGCAAGTTTTCTTTGAACATAATAAGACAATTGTATGGCGTTTCTGTGGATATTGAGATAAGTGTTTTTAGAGAGAAATCCCTCGTTTCATTTAATCATAATGGATATATTGTGATGCATGATCTTGTGAGGAAAATGGGCCTTGAAATTGCTAGACAACAATTATTGTCTGATCCTAAAACCTCTGTTCGACTGTGGAGGCACGAGGACATTTATGATTTTTTCATTTTTGACAAGGTAATAGTTTATTATTTTATCTTATTTTCTTATCATCTTAAATGTCAGATTCCTAGTGATATCTGTTTTACCATGCTTCTAGTGCATGAGATTCGTAGGGATACATGTTTTTCGATGTCTTTCAATTGTAATTGTCCTTAGTCTTTAGTTCAATGTGATTTCTTCTTTCATAATTAGTAAATATCTGCGCATGCATATATGCATGAATTATAAGAATTTCTAATCAAAGGCACAATGGCTTTATTAATTTGGATTTTTCTAAAAGCGTATATATTTAAATGTTCTAAAGTATCTTTTGTTAAGTTTTAGGTAATGATAATTGTTTTCCCCTTTATTTTCCATTACCAGGATATTAAGGCAATTCGATGTATGTCGCTGGATGCGAGCAAAATAAAAAGGATTACTTTGAGGACCAGTAATTTTCAGAAGATGCACAAGTTAATATTCCTTAAAGTTTACCAGTCCGATAGGAGAAGGAAGTTGAATATGTGTGAAGATTTGGATTATCTTCCAGAAGAACTAAGGTTTTTTAGTTGGGAAGATTATCCACTACCATATGTGCCATTACATTTTTGTGCTGAGAACCTTATTAGACTTGAGATGCCTAATAGTAATATCCGACAACTTTGGAATGGATATCAGGTATGTATCATTTTTCATTTGTGGAAATGCTTTTTTGTTCCTTGCCGTGATAATAAGATATCGCATCAATCATTAACTAAATAATTCACAATGCAAATGTTTACTTACTAGCTTTAAATTGATGGTTAAATAGTAGTGGTACTTTGTGTTGTAATTCAACTCATATTCTAATTTCCATGAGGGAAGTTCTGGATTAATAATTGTATGTGTAGTTATCCAATGTATTTAACATCGCTTCTATTTCATTTTTTTTCAGTATTTTCCAAATCTAAAGGAAATGATTCTATCGCATTCAAAACATCTCATTGCACTCCCTGATCTTTCTCATTCCCCTAAGATTGAACGTGTGTATCTTACTGGTTGCGTCAATTTGGCTCAAATTCATTCTTCAACTGTCCCGGGAAAGAATAATGTCAAATTATGTGTAGGTGATAGTGGGCCAATGCAAATAAACATTGGTGGCAATATTAAAGGGACAAGTTCAGGGTTGGTGATTGTGTACAATTATTTGGATCTTCGCAAGTTGTCATTTAATAAAGTGGTAATGAAGCTCTTGGTATCTCGCAAGATCATGTCTGGTGTTCGGTTTCAACATGTGGTAACGCCACTGTCAGAGGTAACAGAATTGCGATCGGGGATACAAAGGTTGGCATCTTTACTTCCATTTGTAAGGAAACTTCATTGGTTAGAGAGTCCAATTGAGTTTGGGGATGATCTTTATTATGATCACCATTGTCATTTCTTGGGCCCTGACTACTTTATGCTCAAGATGAAGGTGAGGGGTGATAGATCAAGAGAATGGGGTTTGGTGGGGCCAATGAGAAGAAAAATTATTAATGATGATCATCAAGTGGCGATGACATTAATGGAAGTTGCAGAAGAAGAAGAACAAGAGTACAACAAGAGTGATACATTAACAAGAGTTCCCAAGACCATCACTCGTTGGTCGTTATTGACGCAACTGATATTAAGGAGTGATATTATTGGGAATACGAGTTGCAACATAGATCAAGTTTCCATACTAAAGTCTCTTGCACTCTCTCATTCTTGCAAAGCGATTCAACCTCACTTGGATGCAAAACTCTTGTTTGGCATTCCACCATCGGCTTTACGTGATCGTCATTTCTTTATCACATATACCTTGGACTCGAAGCCACAACGTCCCCATGTATATCGTTGTACGTTTTGGCTTGGCTGTGTTGTTAATACTTGTAGGTCCTTTGATTCTAATTATGACTTGGTTCTTGAGCTTAGAGACTGGTCGGGGAGTTTAAATATCATTTAAATTAAGTAATATTTCAACTCAATTTCATGATTTTTAGGGACTTTATGGTAACATTTGGTCTTCCTTGGAACTTGCAAGTAATTCCCCTTATTTGAATGTCATTTCATTTATTTCCATTGTGAATTAACATTATATTTTATCAAATATTAATTTTACTCATTTATATTTAATTCACACAGTGCCTCCTCAGAACTTCATAAATAACAACATTATATGTGACTGGCTAATTAATCTGTGCAATTATTGCTGTTGAACTCCCACCTGCCATTCACAAGCTATATTATTTAATTTTGTTTTGGTAAGATGAGGATGGGAAGGCCACATAAGGAAAAAAAATTCATGATGTCAATTTTAGTGGGGTTGGAAGATTTTAATTATTCTTATCTTGTAAAAAGGTCGCTGTATTTGCCTAAACATGTACGCGCGTTGTGTTTGGGTAGGAGTCCCTCCTATGGGGAGGTTACGATCGAGTGTCCAAAAAAAAAAAATTGCCTCTATGATTTAATTTTTTCCCCGGAAAATCTAAGAAAAAGATCAATTCTAAAATGCTAAAAAGATCCAATATATGAAAGGACACATTGAAAAGAGGCAGGTATTTGGGATATCAGAATTGGAGGTAAAAGATAGAACTAGCCGTACTCTCATTCTCTTTCTTCTCCTCTCCCTACCGCCCCTCCACACCCCCCCCCCTCCAAAAAAAAAAGACCATAGTCATCTTTTTCAACCTACCTAATTGTCTTCCTTCGCCTCTTCTCCTTACTGTATTTCAGAAGTAAGACTACCATTTTTGGGCATGCTCATGGAAGGGGATGAAGAAGATTAAGAAGCAAAAGAGGCGACGTCACATCATCATCATCATCATCAAGAAGATTGAAATAAGAGAAGATGGGTTATATTCATTCACTAACAAATTGATTATGGATTAGTTGAGTGCAAGGCCTTGGTTTTTGATAAATACCTTTAGTGTGCTAGTCAATATCATTGCAAATGTTGTCAATCAAGAAAAATAAGATTAATTCAAAATGTGTAGTCACTAGTATTACACAACTTGTTAAAATTATGCATCAGTTTTCAATTCTTTTAAAATGCAACAATTTTAACAAGTTGCATAACACCATTTACTACCAATTTTGACATGTGAAGCACAAGAAAAGAGAACCGATTGAGTTAGACTTTGTCAAATTGACTATAGAATTTGTAATTTGTGAAATGATTTTGACAATTGACTATAAAATTTGTAACTCATGAAATGATTTTGATAAGTTGCGTAACACCATCAATTACAATTTGGCATATGACACAATTAAAGGAAATTTAACCAATTGAGTTAGGTTTTATGAAACTGACTATCCTTTTAAAGGAATTGACTACTCCTTAAATGTTTTTGCTAAATTGTATAATGCAAATTTAAATAGAGCTAAGAATAAGTTATTGACTTTCAATATTTTTTGTTTTGAATCCTGGGAATCTATCCGCTCACACGTTTTCTAAAATTACACCCCTAGATACTTTAGGGTCATGATGCACATCTACAAATAATTTAAAGTGCTGGCTGTATATTTACGTTTGTAAAATTGTAATCAATTCCATGAGTCAAACATATAAAAATGGAGGAGGCAAATCGTAGCAAGAATTCTGGTATTAATGATGGAATACTGAGTGACCCCGATCCCTAACCAAGAACATTGAAAAAAAAACCAAACAAATAAAAAAGAATGACGAAATTGCTGTCAGTTTAGTAAATGACGAATTAAATGAACTTTTAACGAATAGTTCAGTTAAGAGTATATCACATGATAAAATATGTAGATGCCATAATCATAAATAACAGATCTACAATTTTGATTCTCATTTTTCAAATAATAATATGTAGGGAAAATTCACAACATATAACATATATTTATGATGATCTGTACATGCCAACTAGCTAGCTTCTAGAATCTAATTATTTTCTTATTCTTGAGTAATTATTGCATTTGCATGCTCGCGCGCATATATATATATATATATCCAACATATTCTTTGTCATAATCAAACCCCTCAAATTATTGCCAGCTTTTGTTGCATCTATTACCTTTTCTGACAATTTACATGCCACCCTCTGGTGGGGTGGGGATTTGCGGTGGCAGAGGTTGCTTCGCAAGTCCCACATCGGGCGCACGCGGGGTTGATCTGGGCTATATAAGGCTGGGGGTTCGCCCTCCTCTTGACTCGAGTTTTGGGGATGGATACGGCCCCCACGCTTGAAAGTGGTATCAGAGCCTGCTCTGCGCCACGCTCCGTTGTCCCTTAGTCCGAGCGCCCATGTTCGGGAAACGCTGGGGGGCACCCTCTGGTGGGGTGGGGATTTGCGGTGGCAGAGTTTGCTTCGCAAGTCCCACATCAGGCGCGCGCAGGGTTGATCTGGGCTATATAAGGCTGGGGGTTTGCCCTCCTCTTGACTCGAGTTTTGGGGATGGATACGGCCCCCACGCTTGAAAGTGGTATCAGAGCCTGCTCTGCGCCACGCTCTGTTGTCCTTTAGTCCGAGCGCCCATGTTCGGGAAACGCTGGGGGGGCACCCTCTGGTGGGGTGGGGATTTGCGGTGGCAGAGGTTGCTTCGCAAGTCCCACATCGGGCGCGCGCAGGGTTGATCTGGGCTATATAAGGCTGGGGGTTCGCCCTCCTCTTGACTCGAGTTTTGGGGATGGATACGGCCCCCACGCTTGAAAGTTCACCTTTTTATTTGAGAGGTTAAGTATTTATTTATTTATTTTTATTATTAGATTATATATTGCTTGATAAGTATAAATACTTTTAAATATGTTAAAGTAATATATTTAGTTTGTCAAATCTCTAAAAAAAATCAATTGGATCTTATTTTAAGATACTAAGACAATTTTTTAAATGATCTTTATATGATTACTAAGACAAGTTTTATTAGGTAAATTTTTTTTTTTGGCAAAATGTGGAACTGGCATATTATATATAGAATATGAAAAAAAAATTTGTATTGTTGAATTACGTAGATTCTCTTTTTTAACTATTATTTTTTATATCTACAATGAATGAATTAAACATTTATTTTTTCAATTCTTCATCTCAAGATTACTTTCAACTTTATTTTTTTATTTTTGACTGACCTTTACTCTCCAAACTTTTCATAATTCTGTTCTTCTAAATAATGACATTTTCTTAAGTAATTATCTATCTTGTAGATCACTATGAGGAAAATATCGAGTATTATATTGACCAAAAAAAAAACAGAATGACTATAGTTTAACAATGGGTTCATATGGAAATTCAACAATGAAGTTTTTTTCTTGGCATTGTACATGTATCTTTGTACAAGAGCTAATAATGTTCGATACACTGTCAAATACTAAATGTAAGTATTTCTTTCAGTAAGAATTTAAACATTAATTCACCACATTACGAGGAATATCCCTTTCTCCTGTATCCAACCCCTATTGCTAACACTGAAGTTTCTCGTTCAACATAATCAAGTTTTTAAAGTTGTAAAAGTATATATGTGAGACCCATTTCTCTCTCCATCTCGCTGAACCGGAGATATATAATTAAACCAAAAATAATAAGAAAAACAGAAAGAGCGGAATATTAGAATCATCAATGGACTTGCAAGTTGGGGCTCACGGTTTGATAAAAACCTGTCAAACATTATTATTGACCTGTACAATGAACATGACAAAGTATTTCGTGATTTTTTTAGGTTTCTTATCTTTGATGATCTGAATTTAATTTAAAATACCAGAAAATTAAACACCGACTCCCCGTAATTTAAAAATAAAGCTGCTGTTTTTGCTTTTCTTTTCTCTTTTAATGTAAGTCAACATAGGTAAATCTCACAATCGTCATTTAAAATGTTGAAAATATTATCAATGGTTTTTTTATAACGATGAACTTGTACACGTAGCAGTTACCAAGATACATAACTGTCAGTTTAGTAAATAACAAATAATGTACTTTTTAACTAATAGTTATATACTTATTAGGAGCATTACACGATAAAAAAACTAATGCAGCGCCATAATAACTTTCCAAATGATATATTATATATACTATATGAAGCTTGACAACGAAGATCACAAGATTAAAAAATTTTCTGCCAGCTTTTGCTGACACTAAACCTCTCCAGGATATTCGGTTTTACTTTAAATAAAAAATAAAGTTAGGAGAGTTCACATGACTCCCCTAACTCATAATTTAAAAGGACCTCATCACCCCAAATATAAACTCTTAAAATCATAATATTAGGATACTAATTTCAGAATATAAAAGTGTTATGCGTGGTCACACCCATCAACAGGTATATCTTAATGTATTTTTACATATTAATACTCTTTCCAGCTATATATATAAGACTCTACCTATTGATTTCGGTTTTTAATGTAAGGTTTTTTTTTCAGAATTTAATTAAAATAAGATGTTTATAACTTCTTCTTCTTCTTCTTTTTTGGAGAAAATGTTCTTATTTCTTTCAATGTTAGCTTAAATAACGTCTTTAATTTGTTTAAAGGTAATTTTGAAAGGTTCTTAAAATTTTTGAAAAATACATAGAGCTGCCAATAGAAAGTTTTAAACACACACATTCTTTTTTTTTTTTTCGATGACAGAATTATTCTCACTCTCAACTACATGCAAACACAAACATTTGACATTCAAATAGGAGTGGGAAAATAATGAATTCCTTATTGGGACACGTCTATGTTTTTCCTAAAACTTTTTACAGGTATTAAGAACAAAATTGTATTTTTCAAATGACTTGTGTATTTTACATCAATTTTTAGAATGATTACCTTTTAAGCATGATGACGATCTATATAGTCTGTGCCAACTTATGAAATAAGGTTTTCTTCTGGTTGTTTGCTTACATAGATTCTCTTTTCTAACTATTTGCAAAACACATTAATTAAACCTTTTTTCCCAATCCATCTCACAATGAATTTCAACTCTATTTTTTAAATTTTTTTGACTGAGCCATATTGAAGTTATTATTTATCTCATCACATGCGAAAAACAACTTAGAATTGCAAAAACTATAATTTAACAAAATCACAACTCATTTCCAATAATAACATGTAAACCTCATTAAAACACTCCATTCTCACCTATAAATACACCCCCCTGCCTCTCCATCTTCACACACAAAAGCCAAAACGCAACCAATTCACAATAGCATCAAGGAAAATTAGATCCTCTTGTGAAAATGGCTCCCAAGTCCCTTGCCTTTCTCCTCGCTCTCAACCTTCTTTTCTTCACAATGGTGAGCTCCACCAATGTGCCATCTTCTTCAAGCGGTAGTTGTCCCATTGATGCTCTCAAGTTGGGAGTGTGTGCCAATGTATTGAATTTGGTGAATGTTAAGATTGGATCCCCACCAACACTCCCATGTTGCAGTCTCATTAATGGTTTGGCTGATCTCGAAGTCGCCGCTTGCCTTTGCACCGCTCTTAAGGCTAATGTTCTTGGCCTCAACCTCAACGTTCCCATTGCTCTTAGTGTGATTCTCAACAACTGTGGAATGAACAACTCTGGCTTCCAATGCCCTTAAATGTTCAGCAAAATGATTCTTATTGTTTATATGCTTTGATGAGTATGGTTTATCGTTTGATTATGATTGTTTTAATGGAGGGAATAGATGATTGTTGATCTAATTCTTCCAATGTTATTTTCAGTGTATTTTATGTTTGTGATCTGAAAGTTGTACTAA
This sequence comes from Vachellia collinsii, assembly GCA_006871305.1. Taxonomy (NCBI): domain Eukaryota; kingdom Viridiplantae; phylum Streptophyta; class Magnoliopsida; order Fabales; family Fabaceae; genus Vachellia; species Vachellia collinsii. The sequence continues at coordinate 48 of QFDD01005864.1, read as the reverse complement.
TAAAAGTAATTGTTTCTAATATATCAATTTGTTTTATCGAAATATGAT
>QFDD01005863.1:0-17586 GCA_006871305.1 Vachellia collinsii | reverse complement strand
TATACATGAAGATATGATATTGCATAATGTGAATTCATACTGTGATAGATAGTCAAGCTCCAAGTAGGGTGGATGAATCATGCATTCTTGTGAAAGGGGTTTATTAATGAATGAACAAATGAAAAAGGCCAGCAGGCTCAAAGGGGTGACAAAGGACATATTCATTGAATGGAAGACCATTTGGTCTAATTGGCTATTTAATATGAAATGCCTCAATCATATTAAAGAATTGCACATGCATAGGTTAGCTTTGAAAAGAACTAGGACAAGTTCTAAAGAGTAAACTGAGACAAGTGAAAAATCACACTAAAATCAAATAGTAAGGCTCAAAATTCCTTACAACAGGACTATACTATCTCCCAGAATTCAACCAAGTCAAACAATGCATTATCATATAAATTGCAATATATGTAATTAACTTCCTTTTATGCAGTTGGCAACTAAGCTACACTTATTAAAATCCCACAATTTCAAAACCCAAGCAAAATGCCTCACTTCTTCCAAATTAATTTTTTTTTAGAAGTATGTAGTATATGTTGAAATTTCTAATTTCCTCCCCCACACTTAAATCAAACATTATCTTTCATGTTGTAAAAAGGAAATAAGATAAAGGAACTAGTACTCCCCTAATTTATATTTCTGATTATGCTTTGGAGTCCTTCCTTGGGTTCCTTCAATGATGTGCTACGTTCCTACAACAAAGCTTGAGAGAAGTATGAGTAAAAGGATTTATGAAGATAAGATGAAGATAAGAGGCGGCAAGCACAAAGGAAAATAAGACTGCTAATTGAAAACAAAATGCTATTATATTAGGTTGCCTTCCAACAAGCGCTAAATTTAAAGTCTTTAGCCAGACTTCTTAACACGAGTGCTAATCATAAGTATCAAATACTTCAATCACCTTGTCTTCATTTCTTTTTAAACAACAAGGTTTCAAAATTACATGTATTTCCTCAATCATCAGCAATCTTGGAATACATGAATTTACTAAATTCAAAGAAAATTCAAAATATATATCCTTGCAAACAGAGATAGAAGCTTCTAAGAATTTAGAATGCCCAATAGAATCTATTTGACTCCCATCAGTAGGAGCCAAAATTTTAATAGGAGAATCATGTGCAACAACTCCTAGGATATTTTCATCAACTTTAACATCAAAATCACATATACTAAGCTCCACAGTCAACACTTTTTCTGCACATTCACTCCTCGCATCCAAATTGATTTCAAGCTCATATTCATCCCCAAAAGTATCCTTAGTCTCTTGCAATTCCCTTTCTTTAATCTCCTCATAGTAATCATCATTAGAGCTTAAAAAGGAAATATGATTGAAATTGTTTTGTTGCTTTATTTCTTCAATATCTTTTGACATTTGGCTTATGTACACCCCAATATTTTGGATGCTTGACTCAACACTAGTGGCAAATTTGTCTTGGTCATTCTTAAATTTCTCTGTTAAATTTATAAGCCTCTCAAATCTTCTTTCTAAGTGAGATTCTAGTGTATTTTCCTCAACATATGGATAAGAATGGTAATAAGGTGGGGTAATTTCTTTGGAATAATACTCTAAATGTGGTTCCCAAGATTCTTGTTGCTCTAAATTCCAATCAGGACTAACAGAATTATTAAAAAAGGTTGCTTCCTAGTGAAATCATCTTCTACTTGATCAGTGGTTGTGCTAAATGGGCAATGCTTATATAAATGAGTCTCTCCACAATAAACACAAGAAATGTAATTATATTGAGAGGAATCAATATTTTCAACCCAACCAACATTTATTTCCCTTTGTCTCATTTCATCCAAGTGCATTTCTAATAAAGAACAAAGGTTTGACAATTTGTTATCAATTGAGTTAATAAAATACTGTGAATCATCCATTTTTTTAATCTTATTGAAAAAAAATTAAACTAATAAAAAAAATAAAACAAAAATATTCACAAAGCTCAAACTTAAACTACTAATGCTCAATCAATTCCAACCAAATATTGTAGGAACAAAAGTCCCGGCAACGACGCCAAAAACTTGATGGCACAAAATGTGAACCAATAACTCCGCAAGTGCACAAGTCGTATCAAGTAATAAAAAGTAAGTGGAGTATCGTTCCCACGAAGACTTGGTACCAACTAAATTGAGCAATGACTTTGCACTCTCATTTAAGTTGAGCGAAACACAAATATAATAAAAATAAAATAAAAATCTAATTATTTTTCAGGACAGTCAAACACACAATTAAATAAACAAATATAATATTATAGCAATTAAAGATTGAAATTATCATTCACTAATTCATAATCAAACTACAATAATCCAAAACAAAGGTTTAGCTACATAAACTGAACATTGCCATGAACAAAATAAGAGCTAGCCAAACAAAAGATGGAAGAAATAGAAAAGTAGATGAAGAAAAGGATAAACTAATAATCAAACCCGAACTCCCATCCATGATATTGATCTTTCGCATTTCCAAGTCTCAAACTTCCTTCCATTTGAACTCAAACTCTTGTATTGCTGTCAAAGAAAAAGAATCCCCTCCTTTTGACCCTTAATGCTTATTTTAATAAGTTTTCGAGTGCTTGTTGTAGGTTTTTTTTTCATTTATTTCATTTTTAATATAAATATATTATATTTACCAAGGAATTCCATTTTCTTTGAACTTTCGTGTAAATTACGTATAAGAACCCCACTCTACTCTCTAGTCTCCACGGTCTTCAGGGAAAATAACAAAAATGGCCCCATATCATTAGCCACTTCTCAGATTTTGGCTAATATTACGGTTCTAGCCCCATCTCCAAACATCCTTCACCTTATCTTATAATATTTACAAAATAAAATATGCATAAATATATTTGATGGAGAGATTACTTTTTTTTTTTATTTTAGCACTCAAATTTATAAGAGAATCATATAAAATAAATCAAATAGATATAAAATATCAACAAATGTGATCTAATATATCTAAAATCTATATCTTTTTTATTACAAAATATTCACTTATCAAGCCCTAACAGAGAGGGAAGGAAACCCTAGCAGAGAGGGAAAATCAGGAAGAGGAAGCAAGTTAAAAATTCAGAAACTGAGCAGTCAAGAGTTATAGTTGAGGGTGAGATTATAGTGACTTCAAAGTTGAATAATTGAAAGATTAATTTTCCCTATAATTTTTATTCTTTTTTTCATTATGACATTGCAGAAAAAAATGTGACGAAAGCGTTAATTACTTGCCATATTACATTAATTTTTATTCTTTTTTACATTAAATGGAGAGAGAAGACAAATGGCAATGGGGAGAGGACAAGGTGATCACATGAGAGGAGAAGACTTTGATTGACCGAGAAGGAGAGCTAAGACACTGTCAAGACGCATGGACGAACAAAAAGGGAAGGAGAGCTAGGGATTTAAATGCTCTCACATCCGTTTCCTGAGAAACATACATGAGAGGGATAAGTCTCTCATGTCCGTTAACAAAAATGAGTGTTAGAAGCAATCTTCAAGTCTTTCTTTTAAAAACGGCCATGTGAGAAGCAGCTTTCATATCCATTTTATAAAAGTGAACGTGAAAGTTTAACCCTCTTATGGTCGTTTTATTTAACGAACGTGAGAAGATTGCCTTTCATGTCCATTTTTAAAAATGAAAGCTTGACCAAGTCTTCTCACATCCGTTTGGCCTAAACGAATGTTAGACTATGTAAAAGCTCCCTTATGTATCTGTAGCAGTGTAAGGATGATACTCTAATTGTAAAATGTTGATCCTAGAAGAGAGCTTCTATAACCAAAAGAACACTTGAGCTCTATCTACGATTTCAAGTGCACATAATTTATAATTAAAATTATCGAAAATATCAATTATTAATTAGAATCATTAACAAAATTATTTATAGGATTTGTCTAAAGAACCAGTGTTTGCGCTACACTACATGATAAACACCCAGAACAGCCATGGAAAGTGACCTTAACAAGTATAGAGACTAGAAAGTTAACTAAAATGTTTTAAAAAAAGATTGACAACACTTTCTACACAAAGTTGTAACTTGAACAGCTAATGTATAAAATGAGTATTTTTTTTAAAAAAATAATAGGTAGGTGATTTAATTACTTTTCTGATTTTATTTATGAGTCACTTCTTGCATGTTTTATATAAACTAAGAAAAACTTTAAGTCTCATTAACTTTTTCATATACTCAACAATTTTTCAAATTTATTCTTATTTAATATCCACGGTAATATAAGAAAACAAAATCAACACATAATAAATGAAGGGTAAAATTGTACATTCATAAAAAATTTAATGAGGTGACTTATAAATATGATCAAATAAAATCTTCTCTTTTTACCGTACAAATAAGATCAAAGGAGTATTTACAATCTCAAACAGAAAAATTCAAGACTTTTCCACGGCATTCAAAATAAAATAAATAGATAGCTATGATTCTTCACACAAGCATGATCAAATTGAAAATACATTAAACTGATAAGATAAAAAGTAAGGATAATCATACTTTATCAAACAAAAAGAATCACAAAAATAAAAGTCACATTGACATGATGAAAATTATTACTGTGCAGGGACGAGAATACGTCAGAAATGTAATTCTTGCTGAAGCCAATATTAAATTAGGTATAAGAAGCACACTGTACATACCCCTTACAAATGGAAAACAATTAATTATAGTTGGTCAAATGTCTCAAACTAACTTTCAAAATGGTATAATTTTGCAACTCCTATCTGCGTAATTGTGTTTTTCAAAATGATCTTTCCATGATTTATAAATTTTGTGAATGGAGTTTGAAAAAAAAAAAACAAATTTTTCTATCCAAATGAGTAGATGTTAATTAGTTTACTGACAAACTTTTTGACGAACCAAAAGGGGTGTCGAGACACCAATCCCTATGCAACTTGCTCATTTCTTACTTTGTCTACGTATTTATAACCTAGGGTCAAAACACTAATAGGATTAATTAAGTCTAACAGAAGGAATTAATCACTCACAATGTAATAAACTAAAGTTTGAATTCCTATTAGGAGATGAATCCATATTTAACTCTTGGTAGTATTTCAAACAAGATTATCTTCATTAGGATTACATCTGTGTTTAGTAGAAAAAACAGTTTATGGTCAAAACTAGCTATGCCAACTTTTGATGTCATGCAAGGCAACAAGACATGAGTTTGGATTATTTTTTAAATTAAATGCGCCTAGATCAACCAATTTGATAACATTTAAATGGTCTAATTATAAGAGATCTTTGACCCAAAATAATATTTTGTGAGCAAATGTTTGGGTTGAACACTATCATTGAAAACATATTGGTCCATGAGTTTTTGCCAAGATATATGCGAAAATGCGAATATAAACCTCTTGTTTTCTTTCTCCAAGACAAGATTATCTTTGTATCACCAAAAAAATTATCTTTGCGATATAAAAGTTGAATATATATATATATAAGAGACTACAGTCAAATTCAACCTTTTGATTTAAAAATAGTGTATCAAAAACCAGACCGGTTGAGTTGACAAGGGAACCGGTGACCCAGTCACCTAACCGACCCGGCCTCAAACCCAAGATTTATCAACCAGTCGTGGATCGATGCAATTCAAGGTAAACTGGTCCAAACTGAGGTAATCTGAGGTGAACCAGTATAATCCGGGTCATACTTTTTTTAAAAAAAATTCTGATTTTTTTTATTTTTAGTTTTAATGCACTTGTACTGTCTTAATATGATTTATTGCTTTAGTTTGTTATTATATTGATGATTTCTTACTTTTATTTTTTTAAATTACTAAATTAAACAACCACTAGCTATTAGTGATTATATTTTAGTATTTCATTTTTTTTACTTTATAGCTTTTAAAAGATTGTAAAAATAAACATATATTCTCAATATTGTATTTTATTATTACTACAATCAAATAGTTGTATGAGGTATGTATGCGTCAAAATATTATATATTTAGTGTTCTTTTTATTTAAATATTATGATATTAATTTGTTTATAATCAAATATGATTATTTTTATTAAATTATATTATTTTGATATAACTGTCTGACCCATGGTTGATCCCAATCTAACTCAATACCTCAATCGACTCAAAGATCTGTCTGGGTTTTAATACTTTATTTAAAAATGAACGAAATACCCATAATGATATTACTTTTTTTTTGGGATGAGTTACAAGATATTTCCAAACCACCGTAAGCTTGAGAATGATCCCTTTTCTCTATCTCTATGCCTCTCTCGCTCCCTCTCCTTTGCCTTGTCCCTTTCCTTCTCCTTTTCTCTTTCACGGCTTCCTATTCTATCCTTTTCTAGATCTCTTGCCTCCTTTTCTCTTTCTTTTCCAACATCCTCCATGATTCTCTTTTGCGTATGTGTCTTTACTTCTATGTTCCTTGTCTTCTCCTGGACCGCTATTCTTCCTATCCTTGCTTCTATGCTTGCTAGACTTGTCTGTCCCCACTTGTTCGAAATCATCATCTAGCTCCCTCAATGTAGAATCCTCTGATCATCCTTACCATCTCGTGAGTCATACCTTGATTCAGACCGTTCCTTGTCCATTGAAACCACTGCAGATAATTGAGTTTAAATCAAAATGTCATGAATATAATCACAGCCCTCCTGATGAATGACAATTCAAGAAAAATATGAGAACCCTGTTACTCATTGAACTAATTATGAAACTATATAAACATAGGCGGACCCATATTACATTCAGTGGGGGCATCTGCCACCACTGAAATCTTGGGAATATGCATAGCTGATATCATATCCTTTTAATTTTTTGTTCCAGATACTTTAACTAAGATGACTTAGTAAGCCAATTGATTCAGGTAACACCTCCAGGTCACTAAAGAATGACAATGAAAACACTCTTTCAATTTATGATCTTCCAATTTCATCTTGCAATCTATGATAATGAAATGTGTTGCCTAGAGCAACTAAAATGCACAATTGATTGTTTCTGACAAATGATTTAAACTCAAGCTTCTAATGGCCAGACGCACATCAAGCCACATTTACCACATCATGAATTGCAACATGTAAAAGCAACACAATCCATAGCATAGAAGTCACTAGTAATCAAAATGAAGAAAGCAGAAGTATAGCAACCAATTACAGATAATTCAGGCAAAACCAGCAATCAAAGTGTAAAACAAAAATAACCTCAATCTGTAAATATTCATAGCTTCAAAAGCATCAATATTCAAACAATTACACGAGAAAATTCAAAGAACAATTAAAGCAGAGCAAGAAATGGCGCTGCCAAGTCCGACAGTGTTGAAAGACACCCAGTAACAGATGGCGCAGGCAACAAATTCAAATCAAAAGATTCAAAGCCAGATTGAACAAAGAAATCTCACCGAATTTTGGGGGTAGGCAAAACCCTAGGGTTCAATCCTTCTTCAATACTTGCCAGAGAACAACCACGCAGAGCTGTGGAGGCGTGTAGCGACTGGCGTAGGGTTTGGCACACGGGGGCACGGGCGGATTAGGAAGGAAAGGAGTAATCTGGAGTGATGGAGTCTGGTAGGAGCCGGGATTGTAAGCCTGGAGCCCTCGACATTTGGTGGAGATTTTTTTTTTTTATTAAAGGGGCAGACCGGCGGGCAAGGGGTCAGGGTCCAATTGGACGAGTTTGACGGATCGCAGGCAGGTTCGCGTGTTGTTGGCTTACCCCTAGTCGGAGAGTTTGTTTTTGCTCGTGGGAGATGCATGAGGATCCTGTTTGGGCCTACCTTTTTTTTTTTTTTTGGTTGCCCAAGGTATCCCCACTCGCGTGTCAGGTGAGACTAATCCCTCGCTGTACTAAAGTCCATTTAAGGGGTTGACAGTTGGCCTGTGAGTTTGCTCCATACACAAGGGGAGGGATCGAACCCCTGCCCACTTGCTTAAGGGACGAGAGTACTTACCACTCATGCCAACCCGCCAGGTTATTTGGGCCTACCTTTTCGGATTTAGAAAACAGTGTCCAAAGCTGCTAACCTAGTTTGGGACAAGCCCAATAAGTTTTTATGCCTGACATGTGTATATTAGTTTCCTTTAAAAAATTTTGTGTCCACATTTAATGTCTATTGTGAACAGATTATTTCTCAATTTGATAAAATCAAAAAATAAATTTAATTATAGATGGAGTTAGGTTTAGCGAAATGAGCTAAAGCCTCAAAATACTCACATTAGTGACTGACAGTGTTTTGAATAAAATTATCATTAGTACAAAAATACATGTTCTTAAAAAAAATAACAAAAGTTAATCTTGGAATAAGATCATTCACTCAGCAATAATTATGATTGACATAATCAGGGAAGAGTCAAAGAAAACTTAGTGATGGAGTTAATTTTTCATTTTTTTTAATGGTTCCAAATGAGTTTAAAATGAAATTTTGTTTTTTTGGGGTGAGTCTTTGTTTTAAGTATAAAATGTTTAGAGAGGAAGTCAAAGCTTTAGGCTATATCGTTGGCCAAAATTACCATTTTTTTTAAGAGAACTCATGGAAGGAGCTGGATTTTGATGAATCCAATGTTCTCATTTAGTTCAAAATGATGATTTGTAAAGTGGATATTCAAGAGAATTAAGTTTAAGCATGTAGAATTTTGAACGTAAGAAATTCGAGTAAAAGAACCTTAAACACTAAAAGGATTTAAGTAGGGTTACTGATTAATTGATTGATTTTGAAATTCATGAATGTTACGTGGATGTTATTTATGGTTGATCTTTGCCAAATGCCAAAGGTGATTCTTATATTCTAGAAGGTTTGAATTAAAAAAAGATTATACAAAGTATCATCTAACGGCTTTAAACTTAAAAGTATTGCTTGACTATTCTTGTTATACTAGAAGAATTTGATATGTGAGATAATATTCCGTTTTTTGAATTAAAGTGGTAGGCACTATCGGTCTGAGATTACTAGAAGAATCAAATCTGTAACCCTTATTTGAGAGATTCTATAGTTAACACTTAACATGATTTTTTGGTTATGTAGTATTTTTTGTATGTTGTTTGCTATTCACGACACATATGTAACCTCCACGCTTGAAATCTCATCCCTTTCCCTTACCCTAACCATATAGGTGAAAGTGAACCTCAAAGCATTGAGGCATAAATAGGATGTAAATAATGTGGTCCAATGATTATATATATGCTTGCACAATTTTGGAAATATTACTCTGTAATTTTGAATGTATGAGTTGAATAGGGAATTGATCTATATTATCTATACCTTTTTAATCTGTGGTCTATTTTAAATTTATCAATTATTTTTCTAAATTACCCCTATTAATAATTCTTCAACAATAATCAAATAAGAGAGAGCGGTGTAGTTTATCTATTTGGCATATATGTTCAACTTATGAAGACTACAAATGATGTATTTCATGGGATTGAATAGGACATTATGTATGAGCAATGTTTAAGTTGAGCCATGTATAAATATAATGCTGTTATGATAACATGAGTAATGCTTAGTCATGGAAATATGAGTTGAAGGGTTTATGATTTGAAACCATGATTTTGAAAAAGGAGGTATGGATTTGGAAGTGAGCTTTCATATGTTTAAAGTAGAAATCCTTAGTTTTTCAATGAAACCCAAGCCATCTTGCTTGAACAAGTAAGTAACAAGATATAATTTTTTCAAAGTTAGGCATTATATTTTGGATATGATTCAAGAAAGTCCTTTAGGGCAATAAGACTTAAGTGATGTTTTGGAATGATGTGACTGACTAGATGTCTAGCATATAATATTCCCTCAAAGCTAACTCAGGAATTTAAGTAACCAATTCCTTATTATTTTTGTAGATTAATTAACTTATAAGTTATTATTTTTCAAAATCAGTGTTTAGAATTTTGATTTTCCTAAAGATAGATTCTAGATAATAGATTTTAGTGATTAAACTAAATGGGTTGGAGTGTTGAATCACCACAAAGCATTTCTCCCATGAAGAGGAATGTTTGTTTATATATTCATTTATTGTAAACTACATCTATAATCTTATTGAAGGCAACCTCGTTTGATTAACTTCAGACATTAAATGTAGATATTTTTTAGTAGGGGCTCAAATCTTGATTTGTCTTATTGAAATGAACTAACTCTTATCGAAAGCGCACGATTTTATAATTTATTGGTATATTGATTACCAAAAGGGGTTGGTCCTCGAGGAAGGGGCTAGTCCATCATAAATTAATGTTTAAATTTATGTTGAGAGATATACCCATATTTGATATTTAAAAGTATCTTAAACAAGAGCACTTTTAATAGGGGATAGTATGATTAGTATAAAAATTGTGATATCAATCATGATTTTTAAGTGAATAACATGAGGTTGAGGCCCATGTTTACAACTAAGAAGGCCCAGTAATGAATAACGATGGGTTCAAATGAGTGCAAATGTATGAAATTGAATTGGAAAAGGATGATGCAATAGGTCCTATAGAACATTTCATGCAAATTTCCACGCACGAATTTAGCTTCTGCATCTTTGTATTCACACACACACACACACTCACTCTTTTATGAAATTTAATCTTATGAATATATTTTTTTTTTTTGAAAAAAATGATCACCATGTCATGGAAATGGTGTGTGGTTGTCTTGTAAAATTGTAAAGAGACGAACATCAATTTATTTTGGTTGGGTTCTCTAACTAATGTTCAGTCTCATGAACATCACATCTTATAGTCGTTAAATTTTTTTAAATGGGACCCCTTTCTAGATAAACAATAACAAATTTTTTTCAGACTTTAAAAGCTCTATGAGTGTACGACCCCTTATTCACGATGCATTATTAAGTAGCAAAATTTTCTTTTTAATAAATTACAATGAAATTGTCTAATTTTTTTAATGACAAGAAAATTTAAAAGAACTTTTTTGTTATAAATTTTGTTAAAATTTAAAAAGAAACTCAAATAGCTTATATTTTTTTTTTGCCAACTAACTCAAATTGCTCATCTATTGGCACTATGTGCTCATCATTCATTGTTTGGATGGTCCATTAATTTTAAATGTTAATTTATGGCTTAATATTTTAGATCCATAGAAAATTAATAAATTAACAAGATAATTCAAATTTCTTGCCAAGATGGTGATTAGTCTTAGTCATAAAGCATGCTTTTGAGTAATTTTAAGTCAAAGAAAAAAATTTAAGAGTCTTCCGTGTAGCTATCTATTCTGCATACATTTTTGTTTAGATTTATTTTTTATTTTAAGTTTCCTTGAAGGTTCCAGAGTTCATACATAGAAAAATGTTATATATAAATTAATTATGTAATATATATTAGATAACTTCATTTAAATTTAACCTTGAAGCAAATCCTCCATGAGTCAATATACATAATAAAATAAAAATATATCTCGTAAATGCTGCAATTAGGTTTATCTGTCTCTTCTTTCATCAAAAATAATTTTGCAGCATAATCAAGGAGGTGAACTTTGTAACTATTGTAGCCAAGAAAATATTGTAACAATATGTTTGCAAAAGAAATTATTTTGGGAATTTTGCAATAAACAGTTTTGTTTAATTGGAAAGAAAATTATAGCACATCCGGGTCCATCATGTCACTATATTGAAGATGAAATATTTAATTTAATTATTTATAACATCAAAGTATTTTCTTTTTTTTTTCATCCATAAAATATTATATTTTTTTGAGTAAACCATAAAATCTTCTTGTACATATGGTCCATATATAATTTCTTAACATGGGACCCATTTTGAAAATAATTTATGAGTTGACATCACAAACCTTTATTCACGGTACATCAATTCATTCACACATATCATAAATATAACGGGTCATTGACGGACTACTTTTCTAAGAAAACAAAATGAAAAATTACAATAGATGTTTGTAAGTTGTTTTTTTGCTGGAGAAACCTATAAAAATTGCTATTTGTATGTATATGTGTGGGTCAAGGATGGACTATTTTATATGTGCTTGGTAAAACACAGGGAAAATGACAAAAAAATAGTTTAAAAATTGTAAAATTTCAAATCAGTTTTTTTACCATTCTAGATAAAATATTAACCGCTCCTGATAAACAATTCACAACTTATTTTATAATAAATGCTTAATTTGGGATTTTGCATTTTCAAGTTTGTTTTTCGTTTTTTTTCCTAAAATAAATAGTCTTAGTTGGAGAACATTTCAATTTAGTTACCTATTGGTCAAAAGACTTTGGAAAAAACAAAGAAATTGTGGGATCAATTTGTCGATTTTGACCTCCGTGCACAACATTCCATCTTTAGATGGTCCATTGAATTTTCCCAATTTTTACAGTCATAAAAGTAATAAAATAGTGAATAATTATTATAAGGATTGAACTTTAGTAGTCATAAAGAGCATGCCTAAAAAAAAAAAAAAATGAGTCTTTGCAATTATTTATAGTTATATTTTCATTAGTTGGTATTAAATTATCTTTTGTCTGAAAAATAGCATGTATATGCTTATTTTCTTTAGATTTTCTTAACTTTTATAATTATTTTTTATGAATTGTTAGAGAGTGAGAGAGAGAGAGATCAGCTGAATCTTACCTTGTTTTCTATTATTTTATTAATTAAAGGGATTTGTGTCGTTGGGTTCAAGTTACATAAAAAAATTAATTTTAAATATGACGATTGTTGCTTTCAAGACTTTGTATATTAAAATAATGCTATGCAAAAAAATTAACTAAATAATCATAGATAGCTTAGTCAACTACAATATAACTTGAAAATTGCTTTTATATAAGTTGTTCTTTTTGATTTTTTTTAATTAAACAAAAAAAGGAAAGGGGTAAAAATAATATCATTATTTTGAAGATAACATTAATAAATTTTATAATCAGAGTAAAATAAGCTCTATATACATTTATGATTTATTTATTAATATGGGTCCTTGGTTTATTGATAATTCATGCAGCGGTTAATTCTGGTTAATTTTTAAAGAATATGTTATTTATTGTAATCAAATTAGCTATCTCATGTATACCTTTATTTACTTTCATTGTTTATTAATTTTTCCAATCTTAAATATAAAACCTCATTTATTGTACAATTTAAAATTAAACGAGGTTTTATATTTAAAATCAAATGAAGTATTATATGATGTCCCAAATTTTGTTCGGCCCTATAAAAAAGTAACTGCACTAAGATTTATTATGTATAAATTAATGAAGAACATCAATTAACAATTAGCATGTATCCTTTTCCTTATGCCTTAGAAAGTATCTTTTTAATTACTTTGTGAAAACTACAAATTAATTAACATGGCATTCCATATACATTTACTTTTTTTTCAATGTAATTAAAAATATAGTCAAATCAATAAGAAAAGTATTGTATATCTGAGTCGATCATATTACTGCGATGAAGTCCACTTTGGTAATTGATAAATTGCATTATTGACAACAAAGTTTTTGCTTTTGTTCATCCATTAAATATTTTTTTTTCCACAAAACACAATGTCACCCATTTTATAAATTCTTTGTGAGTTGACGCCACAACGCCTTATTCACGGCACATCAATTCATCAACACATATAATAAAATTTCATTCATTGACTCCTTTTCTTTAAAACAAAACAAAAAATACAATAGATTTTTCAAAGTTGGTATTTTTTTAAATTTTCTTTTTAGAAGCAGTAACGTTTTGTAATTAATTTGTCTCTTTTGATTTTTTTTATTTTTTGAAAAAAGGAAGGAGTGGAAAAAGATAACATCAGTCCTTGCATTATGGACCATTAGTAAATTTTGATCTTCTGAATATTACAATTCTTTATTGATAATTAGTCTAGATGTAATGTTAATTTAGTAATATGCAAAAAGTCTTTACATTTACATGCACGTCACATCTTATGGTCATTAAAACTTATTAAATTGGGCCCTTTTTAGATATATGACAATAAACCTTTTTAAACTTTGAAAGCTTTCTATAAGTCTATGACTTCTTATTCACGGTACTTATTAATGGGAAAAATTGTTTTTTTGAGTAAATTACAATGAATAGTCAAATTTTTATGACCAAAAAAAATTAAAAAGAACTGTTTTAGTATAAGTTTTGTTAAAACTTAAAAAAAAATCTTAATAGCTTATATATAGGCACTATGTTCACATCATTCATTATTTGGATTGATTAATTTTAACTATTTATTTCTTTCTCAATATTTTAGATCCATGGAAAATTAATAAATTTACAAAATAATTCAAATTTCTTGCTTTATTGATGGCGACTAGTCTGAGTTATATAGTAAGGTTCTATGTAATTTGAAGTCAAAGAAAAAATTTAAGAGTCTTATAGTTATTTATTCTGGATGTACATTTTTGTTTAAATTGATCTAAAGTTTTCTTGAAGTTTCCTTACAAGACTTCATACGTAGAAAAATGCTATAATAAAATATGTGATATATATATATATATAAATGATATTACTTCATTTAAATTTTACCTTGAAACAAATCCTCCATCAATCAATGTACATAATAAAATAAAAATATATGTTGTAAATGCTGCAATTATGTGTTTCCTTCTTTTGGAGGTGAACTTTGTAACTATTGGGGCCAAGAAAATATTGTAACAAATATGTTTGCAAAAGAAAGTTGTTTAGGGAATTTTGCAATAAAGAGTTTCCTTTAATTGGAAAGAAAAATATTCCATATCAGGTTCATCATGTCATTATATTGAATATGACATATTTAACTATTAATAACAAAGTCTTTGCTTTTTATCATCCATGAAATCTTTTGCTACATCCTGCAATGTACATGTGGTTTATATATAATTGGTTAGCATGGGACCCATTTTGAAAATTCTTTGAGTTGACGCTACAAACCATTATCCACGGCACATCAATTCATATACACATATCATTAAATATTATTCATTAACTCATTCTTTTCGGAAAAAAAAGAAAGAAAAATAAAATAGACTTTTCCAAGTTGTATGTCTTTTTTTTTGAGCTAGAGACACCCGTAAAAATTGCTATTTGCATATAATACTATAGAATGTGAAAATTTTACAGGCAATCTAAGCTATATGTGTGTGCGCACACACGTGCGCAAGAAAGTTTATTATCGCAGCGGTAAAGATTTAGGAGAGACACGTGTGTGTTTATGCATGAGTATAGGACATACTATTTTATTCATAAATGTCAAACTGCTGAAATTTTTTGTGGTTAGGCGACACACGTGCGTTAATTATTGAGGTTGTAATTTCATTGTGAGAGATGCTCACATTTAATATTTGATAGTGTGGAATGCTTGTGGTTAATAAAATAAATATTTTTAATGGTGGAATATTTAAATTTAGGGGCCTATTGGTCAAAAGAAAAGGGAAAAAAAGAAACTGTGGGATCAGTTGTGGAGAAGAGTTCAAGTTAAATAAAAAACTACTTTTAAATATGATGATTGTTCCATACAAGATTTTGTACATGAAAATAATGCTATACATAAAATTAACTCAATAATCATTGATGGCCTGAAATTTTTTATATAATTTTTCACTTTTGATTTTCTTAACGAAACAAAAAAAAGAAGAAAGGTGTTAAATAATATCATTATTTTTAAGATAACTTTAATCAATTTTATAAATAGAGTTAGAAAGTTTCATATACATTTAAGGAAAGAGTGAAAACAGTATAGCTTAGATAATACGTGCAATCGTTGGTTCTTTTTAATTTTGAAGCGAATAATTATATTCTATTTAATTTATTGCATATACCCCTTATTTATATTATTTATATTTTATTGTATTATGTCCAAGTCTTGATTTGGACCGACCAAAAAAAAACGCATACGAAGACTCTTCCGTATAAATCAATGAGGATCATCAATTAACAATTAATTAGCATGAACCTCCCACTTGAGAGATTCCATCTTCTTAAAATGTAATTGTGTGTGTCAATCTCTTATTTCATTAAAATAATTTTGTTTTGGCAATTTCGCAATAAAGAGTTTTGTTTAATTGGGACGAAAATTATTGCATTACTATATTGAAGATGAAATATTTAATTTAATTATTAATAACAACAAAGTATTTTCCTTTTTTTTCCATCCATAAATTACTTTTGTAGGTGTTGTCAATATATAATTCATTAATATGAGAACCAATTTGAAAATTATTTACGAGTTGACGCTACAAACCTTTATTCATGGTACATATGCTTTTGCCAAGTTATTCACGGTTTTTTTAAAAAAATTAAAAATTACAATAGAAACACATAAAAATTGCTAGGTTCTATGTTTGCATGAAGGTTTATAACAACGATAAAGATGTAGGACCCACTCAGATATGTGCTATGTGTATGTGTATGTGTATGTGTATGTGTATGTGTATGATGGAATATTTGATTTACAAATGTTGAATTGTTGAAATGTTTTATGATAAATAGCCTTTAGTTTTCAAAGTTGGAATTACAGCCCAAATTTAATACTCAATTGTGTCAAATATCTGTACATAGCAAAACAAATAGTTTTCAATGTTGTGGAATATTTAAGCTCAGTAGATAGGGGCCCATTAATCATGGAACAATGAATTATATTGGAGAAATATTGATACCGAAGACCACGGAAAAACAACCACCGAGTTTCTTTTATAGACCATTAGCAAATTTCCATTTTTGTTTGTTTTAAGCCAATTGTGACCGTGAACAAATTTTTTTAATTTTCTTCTCCTTTTTGAAAGAACATTTATTTATTTATTTTTGGTTTTGGGATTCCTTCGGTAGGTAAAGTCTTGGAGTTTGCAAGTGGATCGTGCCATGGGGTACCATTATAAATATAGCCTCTTCTGTTAAGAGTCCATGTACCAACCCTTCACTGCCTTTTCATTACCCTTCCAACTTTTCACTTATGGCATTCCAAATCATCATCTTCTATTTCCACTTGTTCTTTCTTTCTCCTTCTCGCTATTCTTCAGTTTCTTCTCTCCACCCACCATTATGCAATTCTTATGACTCGTTTGTGCTTCTTCAATTCAAAAACTCTTTCTCTCTTAATCATTCAGCTTCAACTTGGTGCGACGAGTTTTTTGATGACTATTATCTTTATACAAATCATTTTAAGAACACATCTTACCCAAAGATAGCTTCATGGGGAAATGATTCAAATTGCTGCTTGTGGGATGGGATAACATGTGACTCTGTGTCTGGTCACGTGATTGGCCTTGATCTTAGTTGCAGTTGGCTCCAAGGTCAGCTCCATCCAAACAATAGCCTCTTCCAACTTTCCCATCTCCAAACACTCAACTTAGCTTTCAATGATTTTAATGCGTCTTTGATATCATCTCAATTTGGTGATCTTTCCACTCTCATGCATCTAAACTTAAGCTCATCTAGTTTTGTTGGTGAAATACCTCCTAAAATTGCACAGCTGTCTCAATTGGTCTCTATTGATTTGTCTCGGAATGATTTTTTTGATGAATTTTTGAGACTTGAACCATCCACATGGAAGAAACTCATTCTAAACATGACTAATCTGCAGGAACTTATTTTAGATTATGTATATATGTCTTCCATTGCACCAAGCTCCTTGTCTTTGCTCATGAATTTGTCATCCTCTCTGGTCTCCCTTAGACTTTCTGAAACTGAGTTGCAGGGGAATATTACAAGTGACATTTTCTGTTTAGAAA
>QFDD01005862.1:0-16252 GCA_006871305.1 Vachellia collinsii | reverse complement strand
AGAAATTTGATTTCAAAATGTAACAACCTTCTCATTACTAATTAATCAATTCCCCTTAACATAAAGGGTCTCCCTTTTATAGTTGGGATGGGATTTTCTCAGAAAATTTAAACATTTCAACATTCTCTCATAATCATGCTTAATAACTCCATTGAGTCAGGTTTGATCATTTAATATTTTAAATCCAGGTTCATGTTATTACGTAAAATCATGCTTATAAATCACAGATTATAAGCTAGTCAACCCTATTGGACATCCTTGTTGATGGCACTCAAGTGTAGTCCTGTAAGGATTCTGGCTTCCTCTCTATAAAGGACTTTTACAATCCCATAAGTACGATACATACTTACAGATATATACACACATATAAACCAAACCATGCTTATCCACACAAGGCTAATCAAACCAAGTTGGTAATAGACTTCTTTAAAATACGGTGTTCAGCTGACATGCTTGCACTGAGACCCCTATTGTATTGTAATTAGGCGCTCATCAGGTTTTTTTTTTTTAACTGTTGTCAACTAATCTCTTCAATGTTCGATTATACTCTATGTTAGAACATTTCTGTGAATGCTATTCTGATCTAAGTGGTCCTCTTCTGTGTCCCGTGCTAGGAAGCATTATTCCTCTATTCATTGCAAATTCAAGAATACGACCGATACGATTGATTGGTCTGTGTGCCTCTCTTATTATTATTATTTTTTTTTTGTATTACCCTGTTCCTCGGATACAATTCGATATGTGAACAGTAAACCGCGACTCAAAGCTTCAGAGGCTGGAAAAATTTTCACATGAACACTCGATTCAACTAGCACAAGCTTCGCTCTTACTCATTAACTGACTTAATCGGTGAAACTATTTGGTAACCTCTGATTTCTCAACTTTCAAATCTGAAACCATCCCCAAAAATGGTAGAGATCGAAGAATTCAAGGGTGGATGAAGGTTCGGGAGACTCACCTGAACCAGAAATTGGTCTTGCACGCACCAACGACCATCTTCTCCGGCGAGTCCCCCAAGGTCCGGGCTACCGGCAACCTCTCTCTTCGAAATCCTCTCTCGCTTCTGGTCTCTGCTTGTTCCGTCCGGAGGATTAAACTGCCTAAGGCACGTGTGGTGGGTGAGCGGATGAGGGAGGGAAATGGTTTATTTGCCCTTCTAGTGTCATTTATCAGTAATATCGTGCCTTTACGTTATAATAAACTAGTGCATTTCCCGTGCCGCTCACGGGATGAATGGATAATCTTGTAATTATTAGTAAAAGTGGCAAACTATAATGTGATAGTTTTTTGAAAATGCAATGGGCCAAAAAAAAAAGTTTTTTGAAAATGCAATCTTTATTTTATTACATTTGAAAATATAAAATATTTTTTTACAATAATATTAGGTATTTTATTTGTAGGATATCTATTATTAGATTTGATATTTTCATTTTAAATATAGTCATGGTACAATATAGAACTCACAATGCATGAAAACTATATATAATAGAGGTAAGCAAAGTGAATAATATTGGTGGAGGTTACAAGATATATAAAGTTAAACAAACTACAGTATCATCTAAACTGGTCAATTAATGCTACATTAAAATACATAAAAGTTAAAAAGGTTATCACTACTTGTATCTTCTACAAATTCAGTGAGAGTCGCATATATTATGATTCATTATGATCGAAATGGAATTTTTTTTAACTATGTCCATTAAAAAAAGAATTTTATTTAAGAATTTTGACAATTTTTTAAATTGTAGATTTGTGATGCATGTTTAGGACCCATGCTTAATAAATTACATTATCTATATATAGTCTTCCTATCAAGTTTATTTTTATATTGATGTATTAAATTAAATTAATTGTATATGAATGTATGAAAACATATTATATACAGCAAATATTTCTTATTTTAAGAATATTCAAATTTTTTATGACAAAATACTCAAACATTTTCAATTATAAGTATTTAGTTAAAAAGTTCAAAATTAATTGTTTGTCCTCTTATGATACTTGTTTGAGACCCTGCCATTTTTTGATTTGGTTTTGATATTAAATTAATTATAAAAGTATTCCTTTTTTTTCGCTGGTGAAACAGAAAAATATATTAATGATAAGCAAAGAACAAGGAGAGTTTGAAATAAAAGGAACAGAAAAAGAAAAGAACAAAAGAGGAACAAAAGTTATCCAAGATCATTAATAACTGAAGCAAGATCTTCATCCAAAAGTCTCAGCAAGGTAGCAGGAGGTTTCTAAATCCAATCAGACGGACACGACGACACGACCCCTTTAAAGAAGCTTTTGCAATCCAGTCGGCTGAGAAGTTTGCTTCCCTGGAAATCCACATAAAATTGTTATTTCTAATTAAATTCCTCTTTTCAAGGATGTTTTCCAGCAATATTTCACATTTCCAATCAGGACAAATGGAGCTCTTTGAAACATAGTTAATTAAGAGCTGATTATCAGATTCAAAGCACATGTCATCAAGATGGTTGGTAATGGCATAAGTCGTGTAGAGCCATACATTCCGTCATGGAGGGAGACTCAGACATAAGCCTTTTACTAAAACCATCAAGGACCCCTCCATTGGAGTCACGGACTATAAAGGCTATAGTAGCTACATTATCATCCTTATTAAAAGCACCATCAGAATTTATTTTTAGAGCATTACCTAAAGGAGGCTGCCACTTGGCAGTGATATTTTGAGTTGGAGAAGACAAAACAGCAGCAGAATTCATCCAACCATGGGCTTCCCAAAATTCACGCAAGAGTTCTTCCGCATGAGTGAAAGTGAAAGTGGGGTCAGGTTCCAGATTTTGATAGATAAAGTCGCATCTCCTTTTCCAGATCTGTCATAGCAACATTGCAAGGTAAGCTTTGTGCCATTCAGAGAGATTAGCACTACAAAGCAACCAGTTAATTCACGCATTAATATCATTTGTAGAATCATCATGATGATAGAAGGAAAAGCAACTGCCAAACCAAGTCAATTCAACCCAATCACAGGAGAGGAAGAGGTGGGATGTTGATTCAGATTTATGGCTGCAAATGAAGCATAAGTCAGCCACTGAGCAATTACGTTTCTGAAGATTTTGCATGGTAGGTAAAGAATTTAACAGCAGTCTCCACATGAAATTTCTAACTTTGAAGGGGACTTTTAGTTTCCAAATTTCTTTCCACATATCCTATGACTAGAGGTACTGGTCTCAGCAAAAGTGGGATTGCTCTCTCTAATTAAACTCTTAGCTACTATGTAGCCCTCTTTAACAAAGTAACTTCCTCTAGAACCACCTGTCCATATCCATCCATCATCCCTTTTTGAGACTGCAAACTAAACATTCCTAATGGCGCAACACTCAGATTCAAACAGCATGGACTCCACTAAAGATAAGTCGCAGCCCTCATCATTAAGCAAGTCTGACACTCTAAGGTTAGATAGGGAAGGAAAGGGGCAAGGTGATAGTAACTTAAAACCTCTTAGATCTTTAACCCAAGGATCTCCCCACACTTTTGTCCTTCTACCATTTCCAATGCTGGACAATATGTTGCCTTCAAGAACTTTCCTACCCCTGAGGATGCTATTCCATAACCAGGAGTTTTTGCCTCCTTTTGATGCCTCTAAAAAGTTGCATTTGGGGAAATATTTGCTGTTTAGGATCTTAACCCAAAGCTGGTATGATTCCTTGAGAATTCTCCATCCCATCTTTGCCAAGAGAGCAAGATTGAAAGCTTCAAAATCCTTAAAACCCATTCCCCCATTTTGTTTGTCCTCTTTTAATTTTTCCCTAGCAACCCAATGAATTTTTCTATTGTTTTCGGTCTCCTTCCACCAAAAACTAGGGATTGATTGGTCAAGTTTAATCAAAGAGGATTTAGGGAAGAGGAAACAAGACATAGGATAGACAGGGATGGAATTGGCTACAGATTTTATCAAGGTCTCTCTACCAGCATCTGACAAAAAGTTTCTCTTCCAGCCTTGCATTCTCTTTTTTACCCTGTTAATAACAAAGTTAATGGCTTTAATCTTGGAACTTCCCCAAATTGTTGGGAGCCCCATATAATTGCCTGGAAGGTCTGATGCAGCAACTTGGATCAGCTAACTTATCTCCTCTTTTAATAAATCAAGGACAAATTTAGAGAAGTAAATACAAAATTTTTGAGCATTCACAATCAGACCTGAAGCTTTGCAATAAGAGTCTAAGATATACATCATATTTCTACAATTATCAATGCTCACTTGAAGAAAGAAAACAAAATTATCAGCATAAAAGGAGTGAGTGATCATGAGGCAGCTAGGGGCTATTTTAATTCCTTCAATCAGGCCCCTTCTTTCAAAAGTTTCAATCATTCTTGAGAGGACATTACTAACCATGATGAAAAGATAAGGGGAGAGGGGTCACCTTGCCTCAAACCTCTGTTTGGTAAAACCTTAGAAACTCTCTTACCAGACAACATAATGGAAAAGTTTACAGAGGAGAGACACCAAGAAATTTGTTGAATCCAATCTCTACAAAAACCTAGTTTTTCTAAAACAACAATTAAGAAGTCCCACTCAACTCTGTCGAAAGCCTTATTCATGTCTAGTTTCAAAGCAAGCTCAAGGGAATTATTTTTTGATTTCAAGTGATGAAAGGATTCATGAACAACAACAATGTTGTCTTGAATTAATCTCCCAAGCACAAAAGCACATTGGTTTTCATATGAGTTTCCCTAGGAGAGGTTTAAGCCGATTAACGATGAACTTTGAGAAGATCTTATATGAGAAATTGCAAAGGCTAATTGACCTATGATCTCTTACCTTCTCGGGACAGTCTAGCTTAGGGATAAGAACCAAATTAGTTTGATTAATATCATCCAAGGGGAAGCTTTCAGCAAAGAATTTTTTGATGAGAGAGCAAACCTGATTGCCGATGATGTACCATTGTTGTTGGTAGAAACAACTAGTGAAGCCATCCGAACCAGGAGCCTTTGAGCCTTCAAACTCAAACACAGCTTTCTTAACTTCATCCGAGGAGACCTCTGCCATATGCCATTGGTTGTCTTGATCTATAACAGGACTATCAACAAATTCCAGGATGCCAGTGAAGTCTCTTTGATCAGATCTATTGAAAAGGTTGTTGTAGAAATCCTTAAAGCAGTTGCTAATTTCATCATCACCTTCTGCCCAGCCATCTTCCCCTTTTCTCAGCCTAGTGATCTTGTTTATGCACCTTCTCCTTATAGTGGTCATGTGGAAGAATTTAGAGTTTTGATCACCGCTTTTTAGCCATTGAATTCTGGATTTTTGGGCCCAAAATAATTCCTCCTGCTCCCACATAGCATTTAGGTTTTGTTTTAAATTTGCTAGCTCCCAAGCTGTTTCCTCATTCAACGATTTTTCTAGGCAAGCTTGGATTTCCTTCATAAGTTTGTTAATGGCTTTCCCACTGTTTCTGAATTCCTTTTTGCTCTATTCCTTCAGCCTGTTCCCAAGGAATCTTAAATTTCCCACAAAATCAAATAGGGCAGCGGGTGAATTGTTGTCAGTCAAAAACATACCATTTATAAAGTGTATTCAAAACATACCATTTGATTATAAATGTATTCAAAACATACCATTTATAACAAATATTTTTTAAGTTATGAATATTTGGTTAAAAATATTAGGAATTGTTTTTACTAAGTGAGAAAGCAAACATATGACTCCCAAGTATGATGTTTGCATTTTTTAAATAAAGTGCATTATTTATATCTTGACTTGTTTTTATAAAATTAATAATGAATGTATTCAAAACATATCATATAGAACAAACATTACTTATTTTAGTAAGGTTCTCAATTTTTTTACCAAAGCATGTCC
Organism: Vachellia collinsii; assembly: GCA_006871305.1. NCBI lineage: Eukaryota > Viridiplantae > Streptophyta > Magnoliopsida > Fabales > Fabaceae > Vachellia > Vachellia collinsii. The sequence continues at coordinate 10,425 of QFDD01005862.1, read as the reverse complement.
CTTGCTTGACACGTTGGGTGTGTGGGTTTTGTTGCATGTAACTTCATACTACTTATTATGAAGAATGTAACTCCCACTATTATAAAGAAAAATTTAACTCCCCACAACTTCCTCCATGACGAATGTAACTCTCCACTACTTACATATAATTTTGTCCTTTTCAACTTCAACTAAAAAGTATTTTAATAATTTCTTTTAAGTAGTGTTGGAAACATAAAAAAGTTATATTACATATTTGCAACTATGAAAAACGAAATTGTACAAATAATACAAAAACAATACAATATCAGTCATTACTCAATTGGCAAAAAAATAATATTGTATGATCTAATAGAAGATTGATTATAAACTAAATTTCTAAATGTTGTTATTTCATGTAACATGAATAGGATAAAATTGATTACAAACTAATTTTTTTAAGGAAGTTATTTTATGTACCATGAATATAGTAGTTAGAAAGATAAAATAAACCATTTAAAAGACTCAGTATTCTCCTACTTTTTATGCAGTAAAGTGAGTATATTATTTAAATTTTAAATCCAAATGAAAACTTGCAAACAAAATACAACAACTACCCATGAAATGTGACAAACATTTGATGGAATACAATAGATATGACACGTGCCAAATAGGGGATATGCTTTGCTACAACCACTTTCACAATAGCTCTGCACTTTTCATAGAAAAATCCATCCCCATCTGGCAACACTTCCTTTCTGCAATGCTTACAGGTACATCCATGGTCGATCAGCACGTATATCAACAATATCAGCAAAGCAAATAGGCATGGCGTCCTGTATCACAATACCAGAGCACATGACAATACATCAACATGGCTAGTATATTAGACATATAAGTAAAGAAAAAGAAATATAGTTCAAAACATAAGCACAAACACACTATGGTCCAAAACCAAGGTTTGTTATCCTCCTCCAATTATCCACCATCAGGAACTCCTCAATAACATATAATGTTGGAAACCCTTCTCTTTGTTGTAAAGGCAATATGGCCCCCATTATACATATGCTTAAATTGGCACATCATTAGAATTTTAAACAAAGATGGATAAGTCACTGAAGGGGAATAAATATCATAGTTTACGTACACTTAAACTCTCTCACTTTCCATAGTTGTATAATCAAAATAGTTTATCCACTGTTTTGTCCAAGAGTGAGTCTCAAAATTTCATCAGCAAAGTCACCCCATAATTTGCACTCAAGTTTAGTTGTTCTAAAACACGCAAACACAAGTAAATGACATATAAACATAACATAGAAAATGAAATAAGTTAACATGTCATATATAACAGCATGCTTAATGAGGGAAAATGCATTTTAGAAGTTTACTCAGCATCGCATAGCTCAATGCCAACCTTATGTTGAGGACGAGGACGCCCACTCACAATGCACTCATTACGATCCCCGACCGCATTCAATAATCATATGACATATGTAAATGGCTTACAAGTATGGATCAATAAAATTCAAATGCAAGTATACAACACCATAGCACCTAGTTGAAATAGTGAACTTACCAACTAAGAAGCGGTCATCAAAGTTCGTGGATAAAATCTAAGAGAAAGAAATGAATGAAAATATAAATCAAAGTATGCGTCCATCATTAGGGAAAGGACGAACCAAGGTAGAGAATATAAAGTTTTCCCTGTAAGGGTGACTTGTTATCCTGTAAGAGCTAGTGACAGGTGACATGTGAAAGTAGGAAATAACACATATCATTCCCTCTCTGAAATAATTCTTATGATGCTGAACAAATGCACCCTTAACAGTTGCATATATACTATAACCCTAAAAAAAACCCCAAAGTAGTGATTAGCACTCAAAACAGAAAAAGAAATTGCAAGAAGTAAACAACCATTCCTTACTGCATCATCTAATAACAATATATCAATTGATGAAATCTCTTCTTGTAAATATCGACAGGGTATGGTCCACATTCAAACAATGCACCTTTATCCTCCAATTTTGCCTACTAAGGTTGATAGTACGAACAGGGTTAAAGTTGATTCTCATGACTTAATCACGCACTCTCAAAGAAAGCAAAAAACCAAGGTGCATAGCATATTTACTTGTCTTACGAACCACCTATTTATACATGTTGTGAATAGTATGCTCCCTATTAATGGCGCTATTAAGGGACACCCACTATTGCCATTACACATATAACTCTCCACTACATATGATGCAAAATGTAACTCCCTACAAATGGCGCCATTCAGGGACATCCACTACCTCCATTGCACATGTAACTCCCCACTACCTGTGATGCAAGTTGTAACTCTCATAACATGTATTGAAGAAAGTAACTCCCCACTACATCTTCCATGTCTAATTAACTCCCCACTACATCTTCCATGTCTAATTAACTCCCCACTACTTGAAGTACTTACAAAGAAATATTAAGAGAAGTCAAATTACATAGCTACAACTATGCAAGAATGAAATCGTACAAAAACTAAAATAAACGCAATAACAGCCATTGTTTGTTGGAAAAATAAAATAATATTTCATGATATAAATGAAAATTATTCCAAACGAATATTACGAAGGTTGTTATTTAAAATAAAATGAATAGGTCAAAAGTGATAACAATTACATTTTTTGGTAAAATTGTTTTATGTTGCATAAATAAAGTAATTATACGGATAAAATAAACAATTTAAAGGACTTCGTATTTTCTTACTTTTTAGACAACAAATTGAGGTTCGTAATTAATTTTAACATTTAAATGCCATAACAACATGTAGCTCCCTACTACGTAGATTGAGAATATAACTCCACACTACTTATAATGAAGAATTTAACTTCCTAAAACTTCCTCCATGATGTATGTAACTGCCAACTACTTCCACTACTTACAAATACATTTTCCTTTTCCATGCTCAACTAAAAGTTATAGTAATAATTTATTAACCTTTGTTGGAAATATTTAAAAATGGTATAAAACCATGGAAAAAAAATTGAACTCAGATATCATTGTATCATATTTTTACAGCATAAACATAAATTATTTATTTTAAACAGAGCCTACAAAATATTAATAAAAAATTTCATACAAAACAAAAGGCTTTAACCACCAATAAGGACGTGCAATTTAAATTAACATAGTAGTTAAAAAAGTGGTAGCCACATTTATAGGAAAGATAACATAGTGGGAAAATAGTTGAGTTTTTAAAATATAGGTTTAAATTTAATTTGAAGCAAAGTGAGATAATTGATAATGACTAACATTTGAGGGAAAGCATTTGAAGTGCCACGTGGCAAGCAATGGACCTGCTTTGATCTCTACTTTAAAATATTTATAGATTCCAAAAAAAATTATAAATTAAATCCTTCATATGATTTTATTTTTCACTCTCTAATCCATAAAATAATTCTTAAAAGTTGTTGGGAAAAAATTTATTTCCTTTTTATTTTTCTTGAACTCTTCTAAAAAATAGGAATAAATTTCCTAAAATAGAATTTGGCATGATAATCTATTTATAAGCCATAATAAATTGTAAATAATTTCTCAAGTCCAATTATACCACATAGAACTATGGTCAACTTTTTTAAATGTTGAATATGGTATAAAAAATAAAATATAACTTCAAAATATTTATCATGGTTAAAGAAATCAAACTCTCATTTCAAAACTTGCCCATGATAAAAATAATAAATCTAAATATTTAAATGTTATCAAGAATAACAATATAAAAGGTCAATTGCAAATAACGTAAAAGCTCAGTTGCATAATTTAAAAGTTCTTTTTCTACGATTTCTTGAGTACTTTTCCCAATTCTCCCATCTAAATTTGGACAACAAATACATGAGAGTAAGCGAAAGAGAGGGTTGAAGAAGTAAACACTAAATATAACAAGCTCGGGTATCTAGCAATGTCTCCAACACAATCGCACAATCTTCTAATGATATATTGGAAAGGCAGAAAGTTGGGATTAAGCAAAAGGACGAAGTCCCCATGCTTCCACAGGAATAGGTGCTAATGCAGCCTTGATTCATAGCTCAAGCATATACATTGACAACATAAATTACCAAATTCGGAGAACACAGAATTCCAAAGTAGTTCGTAGATATGAGGAAACGTGGAAATGGAATAGGGGAAGGACAAAGGACTCACCAAAGGAACAAAGGCAGGTCTGAGATCGATGAAGAGGAGAAGGAATGGATTCGGTCTTCAGAGGATAAGCAGCAACGGCAGCCTACTGGTGCGGGAGGATAACGAGACCCAACGCACCTATTCAGGCCATGAGAATTTCTAGACTTTTGGGTTCGTTAATAATGGGCTTCGCCCGTCAATCCAAAGGGAGATGGAAGTTCTAAAGTAATAATAAAAATAAATAATAAAAGGAAAAGTGTTGGAAGGGAAATAGCTTAAAAAGAGGATTTAAGGGCATTTGTGTATAAAAAAAAGTAACACACACACACACACGTAAATGCAAAGAAAATAAAAGAAAACAAAAAAATAAAAAGGGGGAAAATGGAATAAAGGGGCATATGGCCCTTTAATCCCAAAAAAACAGGAAAAAATGGAGGAGAGCCGCTATGTTAGGGTAGAAATACTTACTTACCCTGAAGTGTCATGTCATCTATATTCTATCCAGTGAAAATGTTTTTAAGTATCCTTTGTTGTAGATCTCATATCTCATAAATTTTTCCTAATTATTTTTCTTTTTTTCATAACCCATTAAAATACATATTTATTATAGAAAAAGAGAAATGATTAAGAAAAATTTATAGGATATGAAATTCACAATAGATGATACTTGGAATATTTTCATTGGGTAAAGATGAATGATGAGGCATTCTAGGAGCATATAAGTATTTCTCATGTTAGGGTGCATCATGTGAGGGATACTATTTAAATACCCTTCACGTCGTGTTGTGTCAATCTCACCACATTGCATTAGGGTTCAAAAACGGCACTTCTCTTCTCTTTTCTCTTCAGTCGGTGACAGCCAATGATTATTTCATATCTTTGGTTCGTTTTGGGATCATTTGAGTAATTAAAACTATTTCTTTTCAATTAACTTCCTTTATAAAAGTTTTCTAGATAATTTTCTCTTTCTAATGATACTAATATTATACAAATTAGACAAAAGTTTAGGATTAAGGTTTGAGGTAAAGATTTAGTTTTAGCAATAGCTATTTAAGGAAAGATAGATATGGATTAATGGTTAATTTTCTTTGATTTAGATTTGTGATTTGACTGTTGTAATAGTTTAAAATAAATTTTTTATTTGACCAGTTTATGATTTATTCTATAGAGTGTTCCCACCTATTAGGCACCAGCTGAATAATTTATTAATGTTATTGAAGATATTATTGAAGTTTTAATCAACTTTAAATTTTGAATTAATTGAAGATTTGTAATTTAACAATTCTATTTTGAAACCCTAAAATTTAAATTATGGATTTTGTGCAATTAAAGTTAATCTATGCTTTAATTGAGTTGTTGGGTTGAGGGGAATAATTGAATTTCAGTTAAATTAAATAGTTGAGAGTCTATTGAGGAGTAGGAATTTTAATTAATTATTTCAAGACTTTAAATATATATAATCAAGTTAATTATTTAATTTATGTATAAAATTTTATTTATATCATTGTGTAGATTAATTTGAGTGTGGTTAGTGCTTTTGTGGCTTAAGCTTACAAATATCTTGAAGTTAAGGTAACCATAGTTAATTTATTTTTTATATTTGCATGGATTGTAAGGTATTTTCGATACATTAGTTATTTATTATAAATCATATTTCTATGTTTAAATATTCAATTTTAGTGAAGTCATGAAAGGATATGTTTGCTTGAATATATGTGTGATGAACTATTTTACCACCTATTCTTATTTTAAAGGGAATGTGATTTAATGTACTTGTGGGGAATTGCATTATTAGTCGGTATTGAAGTAGTTGAGTTAATTTGTGATGATTATGCTTGTATTATATCGGCAGATGTTTGTATTATTGATCATGGTAATTGGTTTTAATGTGATTCAAACATAGATGGAGTTGGCCTAGACCTTGGTGGAAGGCTATATACCATTTGATTCTAGATCTAGGGGGGACCATTTGGATTAATACGGTTGTTAGACCTTGGCTATGTTGCTCAGTGCATTAAACCAAACCCACGTCATGGAGTGATATGGAGTAGGATGGAGGGATTATCTGTGTATTATAATTGTATTGAATGAGAAACCTTGATTCTGTTTGAATATTATATATTAGCACTACTCTTTTATTTTTTATGCTCCACAGACTCTCTTGCTAAAGATAACTACTTTCCACATATTATATATGCAAGTATCATGTTGTTGGTGACATCGAACTCTATGAAACGTTGCAATTATTCTTGGGCTAGGAAATGAGCTATGTGGGTTTGTTAAGGTTAGAGAACTATAAACTCGTTATTATATGAAGGGGAGCTCATGGTATGATATTGTGCCTTGTGGATTTTGCTCGATCCATACCACATGACTAGTGAGCTTGTCAAGTGGATCTACCTATCACATAAAAATGTACTAACACATGGATTCCGTCAAAGGAAGTCAAAGGAAATAAGGCGGAAGAAATAACAAGAAAAGATAGATTTTTTATTTTGATGTATTGACATAATGTTTACCTATTGACATATGTGATCATTGAGATGAGTATATCATGAAATGTTAAATATTGGATTGATTGTGACACTTTGAGACTTGAAATTGAGAATGTCATAGATGCTATTATTAACTTAACCAGGTGAATTGTTCATATGATTTATTGATAATGATTGCATTTAGCTGATTTGACATCTCATTAGCACTTGCTTGTAAGCCTATTGAGTAGAATCATTGGTTAATGAGACTTTTGCCTTACCCAGTTGCTATCGATATTTTTAGATGTTAATTCTTACGTGTAGACGTCGAGCAAGGATCCGGATGTTGAGATGTGCTATTATAGTTGTATAACCTCTTCATTTATTTATATATTGATTAGATATGTATATTACCACTTTAGGGCTAATTTTGTATACTTTCCATATTTACAAATGTTATTTTATTTCAACTGCTATTCAGATTATGTGGATAGAAGGTCAAAGCCCTCTAATTTGATAGCGCATTACAATATTTGTGGATGCACGATGATATATTCGAGATCTTTTTTTTTTTTTGGCCAACGGATATATTCGAGATCTTGAATGAATGAGTTTTCGTGTAAAAATTGAAGTCATGGATCAATGTGTTGACCTTTAGAATTTGGGCTTCGGGCCCTAGGCCCACTTCAGATGATGATGATGGTTTGAAGAAAATCGAATCTTTTATAATTATTAGAAAGATTTATTATCAATAATAGTCTTCAAATGTTTTGGGGGCTTATCATTTTTCTATAAGTTTTGAAAATAAGTTTATTTCTTTTAACTATGACAGATATTTTGAAGATAAGTTTCATTTGATACTATCATGGGTAACTGGTGTTGTAACTCAAGTTCTTTTACAACCATGCTAAGGTTTTCAATTAATTAGTTAGGTTTTTTCTATCATAGTTAACTGTGTTAATGTGATGTTTTGAAAGTTAAGTAATTGGTTAAGAAGGATTGTTGTTACACTTTGCCAATAAGGACAATATCTCAAAATATGCAGAATCTTCTCAATCTCATTGTGGCACCAATCTCAAAATGATGAAAATTATGACCATTTGCTCCTCCACAATTTTGTAGGTACGTAGCTTGTTAAGGGAAATTAGCCATATACAAAATATGATCCTCTCTCAGCTCCATTCCATCCCCATATAAGTTTGTAAGTTGACTCATAATAAGTATATGAATTTTGTTCAATTGCATAACTTGGGTTATTTAAATAACTGACATTAAAAAAAAGTGGTGGCACTTTACAATATTTTTAAAAAGAATGAGGTGGTACTTTTGTAATATATTTTAAGAGAAGACAGTGATATTTTTGTAATAATTTTGAAGAGTTTTAACGTTAGTTATTTAAATAACTAACGTTCATTATTTTAAAACTTAATCTAGTCATCTCGTATTTTCTTAACTTCACCTCTTATTTTCTTAACGTTAGTTTGTTGTCCCCATGCTTCACCCCACTTGAACCTTCATCCTCCACTCATCAACAGTGATCCCCCAAGATTTCTAGTAGTCTCCGTCACTTTTTGTCATCATCACCACCATTGCATCATTATTGTAAGTTTTCTTCATTTTTTTTCATTCTATCACATCAAGTTATTGATTGATGACGATGTTTACTAATCTAATTTTGAAAGTGAGAATAGAGGCAGATTTATGATTTCACCAATGACAAGTTGAAATGCTTGCATGGATATTTCATACTCTTTGACTATCTCCCTCTCTTCCTCCTTTCTTTAATGAAGATGAGATGTAGATCTTCGGTTTCACAAATGGCGAGATTAGATGCAAATTTGGATTCATAATTGTCATTATAGGTTCATCGTGTCCCGCAACATCTCATTTTTGTGTTTCAAAACTTGTTTTGATTTGTCTTCACCTTTCTCTTCTCAACTTCTATGAGACTTAGATCTGTGCTTAAATTTCTTTAATTCAAAACTTAATTTTAACATCAATTATTTATATTAAATAACCAATGTAGAAGGTTATTTTTTACATCATTTGTTAACCAACATTAAAAAGGTGGACAAAATAACATAACTGGTTTTTACTCATTTTAAAGCCGACATTAAAAGGCTTATTTGACCGACGTTGAAAAGCTCTTTCTATAATATTGTTAACTTACATTGAATATATAGAGAGATAGCGCTAAGCATTGACTTGGTGAAAACAACACGCCCCATGCTAAATAAGCAATTTGCTTTCTGTGAAGCTAGCTTTGACTTGACTATATCAATAATACCTTGAAATCTCCACCTATCTTGTAATTCTTCCTCTTCTTGGTTAACATTCTTGGAGTCAAAACAGAGGATTTTGACTTGTTCACTTTTTTCTTCTAAAGAATTACAAAACGAAATGATATTTCCATTGAAACAAAGACAAAAATATCAAGGCCAACAAGAAGTTCAACAAAAAAAAAACAGAGAAAGACCAACAAACTAACAGCCCAAAAACATAGAAAACCTTAACCGTAAAAAGAGGTTTGAGAATGTAAGATATTCGACATAAGATATAATATAGAGAAAATTACTGTAGGGTTTCAAACAAAAAAATAAATATCAGTAAGGCTTTATTAATAATTGAAGCAGTTACCATTAACAACCTTTGAGAATCTTACTGAAAGTAATTCTCTTATTTGGGATCCTACAGTAAATCTCCTTATAATATATCAAGTGTGTGCGCGGGCGCACATGTAAACAGAAAATTAAATAATAAATTATGTGAATGTTACGTTCTTTTTTTATTTTCCCCCAACGTTACTTTTTTTTTTTTTTTGCCATCATGAATGTTACGTTCCAACAAAGTGAATGACAAATAAAATTTGTGAACAAAAAAAAAGGAGTTGGACTCAACCCATTCTTAAAAGAGAGCCCCATTCTCTTGGGCCTAGTTTTCGCTTGGAGTCTGATCTTAAAGGTGATTTGGGGTCTCAACTCTGATATATAGTAGGCTCAGTTGACCTATTCGCCTCACAATTTATATATATATATAACCAACTATGGTTTTTAGCAGAAAAGAACTAGTTTATCAGATAGAACATGATGAATTATTATTCAAATCACCGTTTGGAGATATGCCCATATTTACTATTTAACGGTGACTTGAACATAATTGTCACTTAGCATCCTCAACCTTTTCATTTCAACCCCTTGTATATTTCTTATTTTTACAACAGTATTTATTCTTTGTGATTAACTGGATTAGATCGTAAATAATATATTTCAATTAATATCTCTTGATCCAACGATTCTGAACCATCTGCTCTAGTAACATTGATAGATAAAGGTTTTAATTGGAGTGTGATTATTTCTTAAAAATACATTTTAGTTTTATTGATGCTACTAAAAGGAAGCTACAATTTTCTTATATCTTTTCCACCATAAAAAAGTGAACTTTATTCGTGGGAAGATTTCTATTTTTGTTAAAAAAGAAAAGGCCAAACACGGTGAAATACCAAAATAATACCTTTTATTTTAAAAAAAATGAGTAGCTTCTTTTCAAATAAAAGTCAAACAAGCACAAAATTAAGAATCAAAGGACAAGACGAAAAATATTAAATAATAATATAAATTTACGTGAAATAAACCCTTTTTCCATGGTAAAATCACATTCAAATGCTTTATTAACCTGAAATAATTTCCAAATAACATGGTCGTAAGGTATAAAAGTCTTGGCCAAAAAATGTTTAAAAGTCTTAGCTATACATTATATATATAGACACGTGAGTGAATGGGTAACAAGATTCTTAACTACTAATTCTTAAGGAACTTTTTTTGCGTATAAACATAACAAC
>QFDD01005861.1:0-15821 GCA_006871305.1 Vachellia collinsii | reverse complement strand
TTTTGTAACCAAAAAAAAAAAAAAAAAAAAAAAATAACATCACATCGTAATACATTTTTTTTTGCCAACAAAAATAACAGCAGAGTATATATGAAAAAAATAGCAGAACGTAATGTAATATTAGGATAAATTATATAAAACTTTCATGAACTTCACGCTGTGTATAAACAATCCCCTTAATCTTTAAAAGTTGATAATAGAGCATCTTTAGCTATCAACTATATGTAGATAACCCCTAATTATCAATTATGTATTTTATTAATTTTTGTTCTTGAGGGCATATAGAACCTCAAATTTTAATCGACGCATAGATAACCTCTAAATTTTAAGCTATGTAAAAATAAGGAGTGTACAAAAAAATTAATTGTACGTGAGTTATCTATGTAAAATATTAAAATTCAAAAATTTTAAAGGTTCAGGAGGTTACATGCCAAGAATACTCCAAAAAAACTTGGAGCAAACACTGTTTGACAAAAGCTTGATTTCACTAGACGAAAAACGGAGAGGGTTATCATTTCAAAAGATGAATCCAGATTCCTCCGCTGTTAATTGCAGTGATGGAAGCTAAGAGGAGGATTCATTGAGGGGAAACGAAATGAAGGGGGCGAAAGGGACTGAAGAAAAGAATGGGAACAAGGTAACATAGGGGACTGGACTTTTGTGATCAATATTCCCTCCCGTCACCTCTTCTTTTTCAGAGAAAGTTGCATAGCATCTCAAGCACCCAGTCAGTCCCGTGAGAGATGGAATGGTGCTCTAAGATGCGAGCACTGCACAGGATCCCCCCCCCCCTTTTGCCCACCCACTCGGTTCATTGGAGCTATACCCAATCACACCTGGATTCGACCTACTTCAAGCACCTGACTCTAATTAGAGACCTCACTTAAACAGAATCAATCCGTTTCCCATTTAAACCAACTCCTGTTAATCACTTCACGAGATCCTTTACGCTGCTTGATACTTCCCCTGCCTCTGTATTGCCGAATACATACGTACATACACGCGCCACCAACCTCTTCTGGCCTAATAATTCAACCCTGTGGTCCCCCACCCCCATCTTCCTTGGATGAGAAAGAGAGAGAAAACTTTTCATTCAAATACCAATCATCCATCTCAATTTTTGGTATCCCATCAGCTAAATTGGAAAATAATATTTAAAAAAGAAAGAAAGAAAAGCACATCGCTTTCTCCTATCATAAATGCGTGCATGCGACGTAACTACACAGGCTAAAAGACAACAGTAACACCAACCACACAATGAATTACATCCAACCAAGACTTCAACAACCATATAAATTCATCACAACATCAGATACAAAGAGAGCAAACACAAATATCAGTGATACCCACAGATGAGTTACATAGACCCTCAAAGTGGAAATTTCGTGGATGAGGGGGCCCTCCTCCAGTTGCCTCATTAAAGGGGTGAGGGGCTTAGCCAGTGAGAATTAGTACGTCAGAGAAAAGGTAAACCCACAAAGGGATTAAACATGACAAGATTACAAAAAGTGGGGAGTAAGACTGGGACCCATATCAGCCATGAGGCGTGCGCTCTCATTTTTGGGGTCTTTTTCTGAAAATAATCAGTCTTCTCATTCAAAACAGCTCATATCCCACGCCCTTGTGTGAGTGCCACTACTTTCTCTAAACCCTAAGCCATGGACTAATGATTCGCATTTACTTTATTGTGCCATAATATGCTGAGCACCTCCCCCTTCTTTTACACACTCCATAAATTACACCGCCCAAACCACCACCAGATTTCCATCTCAATAATTGAGGAAAAGGCCTCAGGAGTGGAGCTGACACCCTCATTTCCTCACAATATTCGATTCAAACTTCACAACTCCTGCGCTCAGTGCAAACTCCAGGCACGTCCCACTTTTAACTTGTTTATTCTACAGACTCCAACAAAAAACACTAGACATGAACTGATCATCTAATGGTAACATGCCACTTTGGTAACTGACACAAGTGGCTAAAAATCCTTCAACTCACAAGTCATGGACTCCCAGGGCTCTAGCCTTGAGTTTCAATGATTTCAGGCAACATATCGCTTCATCAAGAAGCCCAATTGGATCCCTTTCTTTTCCACCAGGAATTATGGTTTGCAGAACGTTTAGAACATCTCGTATCCTCTCTTTCCTCATCTTCTTGTTGTCTGATCCTTGACTGCTGCCGCTAGAACATCTTGATTCAGCATCATATCCATGAACAAAGGATCTATTCAGATTCAGAGAACTGGCACTGTCCATGAGCTGTATGTCATCATGAGCCCCATGATCTGACAGCTTCCGCTTCTTTGTTTTCCCCGCAGAGCTACCAACTTCTTCATTGCAGCTACCAACTCCTTCATTGCTTCCGAAAAAGAAGTGTTGGTCATCATGTGTGGTCATTATACTGGGGGAATGCCCTGTGCTAGTAATTTCATCATCTTCTGTGGAGTAACCATCACTATCAGAGTAAAGTAACGCATTGATTTCTTCTGTGTCTTCATGCATCTCACTTTGGACCTCAGTTCCCCGATTTTTATCAACCTTATCAGTCAAATTCGGTCCATTCAGTTTATTCAAATCTCTTCTAAAAGAAGGCTCATTCTCATTCAAATAGTCGGGACCATGCAGCTTTGAATGCCAAGAAGCAAGGCACTCAATGGGACTTCCAAATCCAGGACTATAAACGAATGTTGTTTGATTGACAGTCTGATCAATAACGATGAGCTGCTTCTTAGGGAAGCCCAGTATCCGGTCAGGTGCAATTTCCTCCCTAATTCCTTTTTCCGGGCCGGCAGGGAGTTTGCTCTCCAAAGTGAAGTTTGAAGCAGGCATGAATGCCTGTCGATAGTCAGGTGAACCATAGGACCAACCATAAGGTTCATTAGACTGTCCTAACTGCGAATGTGGTAGCATGGGGGGTGCATAGTCTGGCATTGTATAATTTTCAGACATCAAATTAATGCCAGGGTTCATAAATGCAGAATCATTTTGCTTTCCCATGACAAGGTTAGCGCCAAAGGAGCGCAGATTGGGTGATTGCCGATCAATATGCACCTGCGGTATCCAGGTTCCAAAATCTTTTCCCATTCAACCAGAACAATCCCCTAAGGGTTTCGCCAAAGGAGAAAAGACAAAGAAACACAACAAGATTAACAACTAACTCAGGAGAAATAGTTAAAAGCAAATACCACAGAATGATTATTAATGCAGAACATACCTGAACTAAAACGATTTCAGCACACGAACTATCTATAACTATCTGTTTCTCTCACGAACAAGTAAAAGGAAAACAACTAGCACCAGCTTAACCAAAACAGAGAAAGGCAAAACTATTCTACGTGACAGGTTTGAGCAAATGACGGAAGTATTCAGCCTGGAAAACAACGATACATAAAAGTCAATAGTTGCTGATAGCTAAAAACCGAAGTAAAAAAAAAAACCAAGGAAGACAATATTGCTTTAAACGTTTCCTTAATCTTTTCAATCCTTTTTTACACACCTGGCATTCTCGGAGAGGTTGAAAGCATGCTATAACTCTAACTATAATGGTGGAGCTCCCAGCAGTTCCATTTTCATGTTTCAGTGCCCGAAATCTCGTTTGACCAGCTGCTTGGCACACCATAACTACTTTCCAACCCTTCAAAATGATAGAACGGCAATCTTATCGAGTCTTAATACGACGACACTAGGGAACCGGTGATTGCAGAATTGAAGATACCCAAATACAGATAACGATGAAACTGTATGCTCAAGATAAAACGTAAAAGCTAATGACAGAGATGGAAGCAACAAGTAGACGCGAGACTAAAATAAACTAAGACCTAGCGGAACATAAAGATTTGGTAGATAGGGCTGCTATCCTTCAGCTGATCTGACGGACGTAGCAAGGAACAACAACAAAAAAATTGGATCCCATGGAAAACCAGAGCGAGTTACAAAGGGCGGAAGAAATCGGAAGGTTTTTTTAATCCCACGGTGCAAATTACAGAATCACTTTGCAATACAGGTTCAACGAAATAGCTTTGCGGTATACATCAACAGACAGACAAAACCACCACCGCATGCTGATGTAGCCTTATCCTCAAAGATATGCAGCTTTGCCCAAGCCTACTTAGTAACCTGAAACAGAGTTATAACATCAGAAATTGTCTCACAGTTTGTACATAATCAAGAAAGCGAGCAATTTCCATTCATCTTAATTTGCAACAAAATAAAAAAGAAAGAAACTCAGCTCAATTTTCACAATGATTTTTAACTCAACTCTTTGCCATCATATACTAGTAACAAAAAGCCAAAAAAGACCGTGAGAAATAGTGCAATTTTTCCTTGAAATCAAAATATTTTGTGCGTGTGCGTATGGAGCAAAAACTCGGTTACGACTAGACTGAGGAATGACAGAAAGAAATAATCTGTGGAGCTCTTCTCATAAAGCAACTGGGATTCAACAAGAAGAATAGAAATCATTCCGTGGCTTAAAAAGATGCCGATAATAGGATCCTTGATTAATAACCAGAAATGAAGGAATCGCAGAAGATAAATATAAGCCAGTGCCAAAAGAAGCCAGGAACAACTTACAGATTAGAGGCGAGGTTGAAACCGCAGCAAAATCGGAGACGACAAATCTGAAGGCACGGGGGGGGAGCGAAGGGAGAGGGAGAGGGAGAGAGTACAGCGACAGCGGTAGGCCGAGAAGGAGAGAGAAGAGAGGAAGCGTGAAATGGCTACAGTCAAAGAGGGGACTAACCAGACGAGAGCACGAGAGTTGAATTATATAGAGAAGACAATGACATATATGCCCTCGAATTGAAGTGGATCAAATAATAATTAATAATGACAATAATTTATTATTATCACGGGAAAATAAAAGGAATGAGTTTGATTCATACGTGCGTGCGCGAGGGTATATAAGTGTACAATGATGAAGCGCACACAGAAGCGCTGCCTTTGCCTACACACGCAGCGCTTTATTTATCACCGTGTCACCGCGGGTGGTTGTATCATGACCTTGTGAATTGTTTTTTAAGATCTATTTTTGGGGATCAATTAACTCGGGTTAAAACCTAACTACCCAGCTCGCTTAGTGTGGTTGGCCTTGTCCCCGTTTCCCCGGACGAATCTACCATCCTCCCAACCGGGAAATCCCATCATCATGTGCTTCCGTGTCCCAATTTTCCCAATGTACCCTCACTCCTGAACTTGTTGACATCTGTGTTCATTTACGATGCTGAAGTGTTTCAGCTATTTTGCTTTCTAATTAAATTGAATTATGATATGGCATTGCAATAAATAGGACTTTTTGACACTGCTGGCTCGTCATAAAAGAGTCATACAGTAATTATGTATGAAAGCATACTAGATGACGGGGATGAAGGAATCTTTGTCATCACCAAAGAGTATAGATACAGCTCCACGCAACAGAAACAAAAGGAAAGCAGAGGAGGAAGGATCCGATGTTTTACAGCATGAACAACAATAATTTGTAGCTTGACCGTTCAAAGTATGAATTATGCATATTTAAGCTGCGGGGGGACCCACTCAAGAGCATATATTATTTGGCTACACCATATGTCATCATATATATGCATCTGTGTGTGTGTGTGTGAAACTCGCCCACACACGCACCCACCTCCCTCTCCCTGACACTACTAGTCTTTTGCCTCTCGTTAACCCCATCAATGGGGCTTCTCGCTCGCTTTAGGGTTTATGGAGGGGGTAAAAAGCTCCCCTTGGCCCCGCCACAACAGTACACTATCTATAACTTTTCGTTGATGTGATATTTATATATGTACATGCTTGTGCCTTACCCATCATAATAGTCATCAATGCTTCGCCCTTTAACTCCTCATTCATTCCCCTCCACTACATATACATGACACTTTTCTATCGATTACTACAAAGGGCGCTCATATATATCATAGAGCCAGCTTTAGAAAATTTTTGCTCACATGAGCTGATGTCCTTATATTTGTAAGTGACTCTTTAAAGACCCTGATGGTAGTGTGTGTGTGCTTATATGTTCATGTTAATTAACCTTTGCATCCACTTAGGGGTAACTTTGTTCCCAAGCTGGGTTAGAATTTGTTTGTTTTTGCTCACAGCCACGCCAGCGGCCAACAACACTTTTCTACACTGATTGGTAGATGCTTTGCGATTTGGGTTTGTTCTTACTTCTTACACACCACCAGCAGTGCACCACTGACTCAAAAACTTTTCTTTTCTTTTTTTTCTCTCTGTTTCGTACACGCTGACTCTAACCTTCTTTTACGACCAACCTTCCCGTCCTTTTTGTATTGGTCTACATCGTCCTATGGAAGCCAAGACTTTATCTTCCACCCAGAATCTTTCTTCCGTTTCATTTTCTTCTTTACTACTACTGGTTTAAGACCTGTACATCATGAAGTTGAGCAGACACATATACAAAATAGTGAAAACCCCCCACAATTATAATATACGTGACGCATGTAAATATAATACCAAGTACTGGCTATGACAGATATATATATATATTAATCTATTATCTATCCATCTATCCCACATCTATCATCATGGAATGGCTAGTTTTTTCCTGGCTGGTCCCCTCAAAATTATTACAAGATGATTATTTGTTTCAATCAGCCAAGTATTCTTAAGCTTCAACAAGAAATACATTAAACCAGACGCACATTATTCAGAAGCTTATATAACTGAGTGGGAAGTGGTTTAGATGAATAAACAAATGAAAGAGAAAGCACGCAGGTACAGTGAACAGACAGGGTATGCGCAGTGGCCCAGTAAGAAAATAGAGAAGAGGTGGGGAGGGGCGTGAGACCCATGATTTTATCACCTGAGGGAGATCTTATGCACAGATAAGAAGATCCATAGGCAGCCAGGTTTATAGACACTAAGAACTTATTAAATCCAAAATAATGATAATAATATGCACACTTTCATGCCTTCTTGTATGGAGTGGAGGGAACAATAAACAAAACCCTCCATTTCAAATCCCTTCCCAATCCCATTGGGTCTAGCCTTTTGGTGGCACTAATTAAAACAACTGCACCATATACCTATTGAGATGCAAAGCAACTGGCCCTTTATTCATTTTTTAAAATGCATACATATATATATATATATAGATAAGCTAGTCCATTATAAAATTGCAATTCCATCGCACGTCTCTGTGTTATTTTATCATCATGGTCGCTTTACCCACCAAATTCGCTTTAAAATATTGCACATGACTTGATCAGCTCAGTGGTTGTAGACCACCTAACTATTAATACCGAATCCCCAAGGTGTATAGCTCAAGCTTCTGTGGTGACTGCCCACCAAGAGGAAGAAAAAAATATATGCAATATATTTGTTGTCATTCAAAGTTTTTTTTTAAAAAAAAAAAAGATATATCCGAAGTCAATAAATAGAATTATTTGCAAATAAACACACAAGTATATTCGGAAAAGAGATTCGTCTTTTATATATTTATCATTTGTTTTGTTTGGAAACGGAGCTGTCATGTAAACACACGCACGCACACTCTCTCTCTCCCGTCTCCCTCTCTTTATTTTTTTATTTACAGTTGCTTCAATTGTTGTTAGTGATGACAGCATGGTTTCAAAAATGCAATACCAAGTCATGTGATTAAGTGCCTCCATGAACGTATTATCACCCATACGGCAAATTAATTTCTGAGTGTTAATTTAATAAACGCATGTGACGACAAAATTACTATTCTCCAAGGAAAAAAACGAAAGAAACTGATGCAACAGAAGGAGTTAGCTAGCTACTTAATTAAGCAAGTCAAACACTGAGAAGGCAACAAAAAAAAGGTGATGTGCTTATGCAGAGAGAGACGAGCAATATAATTCAGAGGTTTCCTTTATTGTTGATGGCCTTGGTTAATTTGGAACACTCCACTCCAGCATTAAAATGAAACATTATGGGTTTTGGTTTGCATGTTTTGTGGCAGGATCGATGTGGATAATCACTGTATATGTTTAATTAATTACTTATGATGCAAAGCCCTGGCATGATGATAGCACCCACCAAGGGGGGGGGGAGTCGAAATGGGTGGGGCCCATGCATACGCCATTAAAGCTGATTAACACACAAACCTTCATTTTCCTTTATAACCTAACATGCTACCTCTCACTCACTCTCCCACGGAATTCTTCCTCCTCTGATTATACATTATTGCTTGCCTGCCTAACCATCAAATAACAACGAGGTTTATTTCTAGCAAGTACGGTAGTTTTTGCAACACGTAATTTTGAATACTGTACTGCGTTGTTCATTCGTTGATGACACATGAAACGCGCTGGCGTTTCACCTCCGATCACATCAATGGCTAGAATTATTATCTCCGTTCAACGAATATTGAAAATTAAAGATGATTGAATAATTGATTAATGGTTTGCATTTGATGAAAGAACAATAAGGAGTAGAGAGAGAGGGTGTTGGTGGGGAAGAGGGTGGAGGCAGAATGGAATGGAAGGTGGATTGTCCAACAAAAGAAACCACGCCTGGAAAGGTAACGCAATACCCTCTCCACCCAATGCCCTTATAAAGTATATTAAAAAGTAGTATTCACTTTTCTTTTCCTTTTATTTTCAAATAAACAAATCAATATGTATGTGTATATGTATATATACACACCCACAACCCAATGCAAAGTTCCCACCAAAAGCCAACACCAACGTCAAGCTATACATCTCCATCGCATCCTTAGCCTTCTTTTCTTATTATATTATTCACTGATTTTATAAAAACGTTTGTGAAGATGGGCATGGATTCGATCTGAAGAACAAACATATATTCAATGTTGATTTAGTAAATACATATAGTGGCTAGCCAGCACTGAAAATAAATGATTTGGATGAGGAGACAAGGCAGGGCATGCATGTTGTGTGTGTGTGTGTGTGTGTGTGTTGATAAATAAAATTGAAACGAACGTTGCTTGAGAAATAAATGAGGTAATGGGAATATGTTGGGCATGCGGTGATTGTGCTCGATTATATTATGCATACACAAATGTGGCTTAGTGGAGAAGAAAAGGAGGAAGGGGAACCTTAACAAACTAATCTCGAACATGTGCTCTATAAAAGCAACATGTATTGCTTGAGATGTGTTCCATCATGAGTGCCTCTTTGAATAAGTCCCAAACTCAAATCCAGTAATAACTCCGTCTCCATTAATATTTCTTTTACACCCCGTTTACACACCTTTTTTAAGTGAGTTAGGTCTCAAATTAAGGTTAATCAGTCCACACTTAAACAACAGTAACAGAAGTACTTAACATATTACTAATCAGTAAAATTCTCACATCGCCAATATGATCTAAACTCATCACTTTATTAATGAGTTATGAGTTTTCTCTTTGTTGATTGAATCAGCTTATGCAAGCCGACGCCTTTTCTTTAATTAAATGTATGAATACAGGAACGTTGATGGGGGTGGTGGGGTGGTTCGTTCTAATCATTTCAGCTCCAAATTCGTGGGATTCATATACACACTAAGAGTCCACAGACATAATATATACACTTATATGTACAAAGTCAACCCACAATAGTAGCCCCATGTTTCCATGCGTGTTATATATATATATGAACATCATCCACTACGTATTTTCAGATGCACCACCTAAATAAAATTCAACCACTCCACCCAATTATTTTCATGTAAGAAATATTTACCCAGCGTGACAAACTTTTGTCCCTGGGCCGCAAGATTGCGGTGTGTGTTTTACAGGTGCCGCGTTTCAAGGTAATAAGCAATACGCAACCGGTGATAAGATATAATGATGTTACTAGCTAGAGGTTCAATTTGCACGCTTGTGTGTCTTGCTCTTATATATGTGTGTGTGTACTGTACATATATGTGCGTGCGAATATTTGCAGAAAACTCCTATGTATAAGCATACTGCATTTTTATGGCCTGTGACCTGATTGGGGACATTAAGACGAGGCCTGAATAAGCATGAAGCTTTATATATGTATATGTAAGGGTCTGGATCGGTGAAATTACACATGTATACCACCACACCATTGTAAAACCTCCCCACAGGCTGCCCTATTAACGGAGCAGCGACCTCATTAATTTTTTTACCATTTGAATATATACCAAAAAGCATACTATATCATTATTTAATTCGTTTTATTATTAAAAGTCCAGGCCAATCGTCAGGAAAAGAAAAATGTAAAGTAATAGAAGCTGAACAAATTATTACTTAGAAGTAAAATAACACACGGGTAAAGAAGTGGACGGGATTATATATGGTGGGGTTATTTAGAATCACACGTGATGTGGGATCGTAAAAGAGCTATGATAACAAAGTGTTTTGGCAAAACAAACATATATAGTGGAACACATTATGTTGGGGAAGTAGCAATGAGCGACGAGGCTGTAATTAGCGTAATGAGTTGAAGCGTGTGGCCATTTCTGAGCAATAATCACACACACACACATACATATATACAAGCACTGCAAAATTCCACTAATTAACAATCTTCCACATATATAATCCCACGCATCCTTCGAAGTCTTCCTTACCTTCTTCACCACTCCACTGATATGCCTTCCATGAATGTATATGAATTTGAATTTCAAATAAAGTGTGTTTGGGACTAAGTCACGCCATTATCATCAACTGGTTTCACTGTTCCTTTTATAATAATCCAAGGCATTAACATTTACAGTACATGTACAGTTGACTTCTCCATTAGCACGCTTTAATTTCTAGCTGGTGGGGTTCATTAATTGCGACCCTCTTTGTTTATTCTTAATTTTGTATTACCAAGTCAAATTCATCCACCTGCAACAGTAGTCTAATTATTGTGTTGACTCGTATATCAAAAGTGCCAGCCTTTTGTTTTCAATCCCACAAGAATCGAACCCAACCTAACGACAATGGCGTGTTTTGTCACTAAGCGCTTTTGAAAGAATTTAATTAATGGCAAGTGGCATGATTAGATGGGATATTAGGGCGGAGTAGGGTTATAATTAGAGCGAACCGCTGCAAGAAATTGCGAGGTGAAATCAACGGTTCGACTGCCAGGAATCAGAATGAATTAATTAACTATATAATGAACGTGCAGGAATGACTCTCTTTTATATACAACAAATTATTTTGATTCAAGTACTCTATTCAATTTCATTATCTCAATAATCCACGTCTTTTTTTTTTTTGTCCCATGCAGCTGAGCACGTGAAGATTTTTTTTTTGGGAGGGGAGGGGAGGGGAGGGGGGGGCTACCTATGAGCCAAATGACAACAGCCAAACACAGCCCAAGGGAATATTACAAAACAGGAAAATATATGTTGAATAAGTTTTATATATATATATATAAAAACCTAAAACCGAGCATTATCGGTTAGGTTTGTGTTGGCTTAGGCGTGTTACGGGGGCGATGGGAGTGCTTTCGATAGTTATTTCAAGACAACGATGCGTAAAATAATCAATCCACGCAGAATTCGTTTTTGTTTTTCCAAATAAAACGCCCACTTACATTTAGGCAGCGGTGCCACCTAACTCAATACGGAACAGAAAAACCAGCCAGTGTCGTGACAATGTTACTAAGAACCTGTGTCTAAAGTTCAATAATAACAGAACATGATTTATAAGAGTCCATATACACACACATATATATATATTATTCAACACAGGACTACATTAATTGTCCTTTATAAATAATATAAATTGCTATAAATTTTATATAGACATATTGATAACTAGGGCGTACACTACATCATTAATTTTCCCCAAAATTTAATTCAAGCCGATCCGCTATTTATTTATTTTTATTTTTATTTTGGCCAGAGCGAAGATTATAGTTATATCAAACATATAACGCGGTGGATGATAGAACATGAAGAGTGACAAACCAAACAACAATAATTAGGGGCAGCAACAAGGAAGCACGCCGGGGGGCTAAAACAGTAATTTCATGTACTTAAACGCTGTGATGTGAAAGTCCGTACGCTTTCAAATATAATAATGCTATCTTGTTTTCCCTGACATTGTTAAATCGCGGAAAATAATGATTTAAAAAAAAAAATGAACAAGGCACCCAGCACACCAATTCCTTTACATCCATTAAAATAAAGGAAGAAAATCTTGCGGTGTCCGACCACAAAATCCCGGCACAGTGAGACGCAGCAGTGTGCAGTAACAAAAAAGAGGGTCAGACACGCCGTCTTTATCTTTTTAACCCGTAGAGGCCCAATCACACGTGGCAGGCGTGACGGCCGTGGGATGAGGATCGGACGCACAGGAAGGGTGGCACACGTGGTGGGAGAAACAAATGATGAGCGTGGTATCTGCATCGATACGCACCGCATCACAGGTGGGATCTCACGCATGCATTGGTGCACGCTTCGGCTCGGGTTTCGATGGCAGAGAGAACTGGGTCAAACTATTGTTAAATGGGCTAGACCCATGCACCTAGCACGCGCTTCTTGTACGGCCCCACCAAACCCTAGGTTTTGGGGTTGGGTCTAGGAGCCAGTGGGATGGCGACGCGTGTGCCTTGGAGATGCGGGGTCCGCCTACCAGCGGCTATCGCGGACGCAAATGCGTGACCGACGTGCTTTCTGGCGTGGGTTTCATTGGAGTTTTATGCCTCTTTCTTCTTTTCTTTTTGTGCTCATTTTGCGCTGATTCTTTCGGCTGCCGCCGCGTGTTCCCTCCTGATTTTACCGTTTTACCTTGTTTGACAACAGATGTTACCGTTTTACCTTTGAATCATGCTTTCACACTCTTGAATTTACCATTACGATTTCTCAAGTAAATAGAGTTTTTTTTTGGGGGGGGGGGCCTTGGTGCGATGAGTGTTGGGGAGCTAGTGGGTTTCAAAGTTTAATAAATCGGGCTCAAAATCCCTACCCAGGATTCCATGGGCCTAGAAGATTGGAAGAGCGGGTAGGATTGAGGGGCAAGAGGATGAGATGGTAGCTAAGTTCATTGCAGGGAAGAGTTTGTGAGAAGGGCAGATTATATTTATTTGTTCATTGGGCTTTTGGCCCTTATCCTCCTTCCCAGCAAGACTTTCTGAAAGCTATTTTCTGGTTAAGCTCACTCATTATAAAGAACAAGAGGAGGCGTCATGTTTAAGGCCATGTTAGACACTGCGTGTACCTAATTATCATAACCGGGATTTAAATTGACCCGTCATATTGTAGGGAACTAGCCATTTTTGTTAAATCCAACTCTGTTGGTTGATCCGTGATTTTATGAACAGTGAAGATGGGGAAGAATATAGGGGTTAGGTGAGGGTTCAAGGTAGAGCCGGTAAAACGAGTTCAACTCGTGGGTCATCGTGAGTTTTCTCATGATAGTCAAGGTGTGCGCTGCACATGGTTGTGCCATTTAGCCTGCCTTGTTTTTTAAAAAAAAGAATCAAATATTTTTTAAAATATTAAATTTTCATGAACCATTGTTGCTGTGAGAGTGGGAGGGATCTGGAGAAGGAGAAGAAGAATGATAAATAAAAAGTGGACGGCGATGCTGTGAGAGATATGGAGAAAAATCAACAGTAGTGGTGCACACAAGTCAATGGAGAATTGATGAAGGAGCTGGCAGCGAGAGTGAGTTGAGGAAGATGGAGAGGCAATGGTTTTAAGCTTTTAGCAATTCAGCGTGTGAGGATTTGGTATGGACTATGGGCCAGCAATTTATCAATTAGGCAAGGGTTTCATTCTATGGACTATGGAATGTGGGCCTTTGGGAAGATTAAATTAAAACAAATTAATATTTTTATCGAGCTTGACCAAACAGTCCAGTTAGTCTAATTATGTGGTCTCTTGTCCAGTCCAACCCGAAGGGTTGGTCTGGTCCAGTCTGGTCTTTTTTAGCATCAGACCAATTTTTTGAAGACCGGACGGGATCTTGTTCCATCAGACTGAACCGGATTGGACCAGACCACTGGGTTTTTAAACACCTCGAGATATTGGGTAGGCAAGCAGGGTGTGAGAGAGAGTGGGTAGAATGGACAACCTTGTTGGGACGCATAACAAAATAAAGATTTGGAGGAGGCATTTTTGTTTCTGTTAACAAGAATAAAATGCTGTTTAACGGTGTTGGTGGATGAGGAATGATAAGGACAGGCAGATGGATGAATGTTGTTCACCATTGAACGGTTGAGCTTGGGATGGCCGAGCGTGTTTGGTGTATATGTGTGATACGTGGTTCTCTGGATGCGCTTGAGCTTATTTTCGGGCTTGTTTGGGAAGTAATAAAACCTAGGTTTCAAACCTTGGTTTCACAGAATCCGAGGTATGTATGTGAGAGAGTTTTGTCTCGGCTTGCGTGAAAGTGATTTTGAGAATTGATTGGCAAACAAGCCTATCAGACCTCCAACAGAGGGCTCCTCTTGAGCATGTTTGGTGTATACGTGTGAATGAATATATCTCTTCCTTATGCTTTTTTTGGTTCCTTTTTTTTTTTTTGCCAACAAAGAAAAGATCATATTGAAATCAACCCAAATTTACAAAGTTTTAGAAATACCAAATCAGATAACCAACTAAAGGAAAAATAAAATAAAATCCAAAAAGGGTAAGCAAAAGGGAATAAACAAGTATTTAAAATTTTTTTGATGCAACAAAAAATTTCTCTAACGTCAAACACCGAACATGCTTGCGATTGTGGCAGAATTCAAAATACCTAATATTGAAACTTTTCCTTGCGCTTCTCATTTATTCACTGTTTTATTTTACTCAATCCCCTGCCATTTGCCTTGACACACACGGAATAACGCTATCATTCCACTAAACCAGCCCATATGCTAAATTCCTAAACTTTCACGACCCGCATTAAAGTCTCAACAGCTGAATGGGATTATTCATTTATACACACTCGAATTTCTCTATTAGACTCAACCAGTAAAGCAAAACAATGTACTTATTTTTTCACTCTCCCCAACCTAATATATAATAAATGTATGCCCCAAAATGATTTGGGCCAGACTAATCTGAAACCCAATCCACAAACCCAGTTAAAGACATGATTCATCTAGATATCCAATGATCGAGTGTCTAGAGTGGAGCCACACCCAGAGCTCATGTCTGTCACAAGCTTTCCCTGAAATTCAGACTAGACGGTTGGGATATGAAGATCCAGTGACCGCTATCCTTAGATTCTCGAGGGTTGTTAGGTATGGCAAATGGGCGATTGAGGCCAACTACCAACTATTTATTTTTTTACCTACTCTCTATTGTAAACACACTGAATGCAATGAACACAAAATGTTCACTCCACTAGTGTAAAAATCGCTTTTTAAACCGCACAAAAATCACTTTTTAAACCGCATGTACAAACGGTTTAGATAAGACCGGTTTAAAAAGTGAGACACCTTTTAGACCACACATAGGTGCGGTTTAGAAGATTATTGTTTTAGACCGCATGTATTACATGCGGTCTAAAAAGTTATATTTTTTTAAAAAAAAAAAAATCCCAGTTGTCCCATACTTTCTTCTTCACCACACAAAATTACAAAATAAGTTAATCAATCGTCAACACCAAATCATGCATCCAACTCGTATGAAATTCAAAATCCTACAAACCAAAGTTGCCATTTGTACATAAACTAGAACCAAACAACAAATCTACATAGAGTAAACAACCAGATACAATAATACAACCAATAATTTTAAGCCAACATTTGACAATGATATGGAAATACAAGCAAGAATTAAAAACAAGCAAACCAAAAATTTCGAGCTCCATAAGGGCTGAAACCTTGATATTGCAGCGGTGTGAATAGGATGGAGATCGATGTGGAGGAAGCAAATCTGGGCTCTGCAAGCTCATGACGTTGCGACACAGATCTGAGCGTGAATAGGACAGAGATTGATGTT
>QFDD01005860.1:0-18083 GCA_006871305.1 Vachellia collinsii | reverse complement strand
ATAAAATCATATCTAAATAACTATATCAAAAATAATAAACACTCTAAAAGTTTTAAACTTAAGTTCACAAATCATATAATATAAGCTTCTTTCTTCATCAATTATTATCACTATCTTCAATTTTAAAAATATTTGCATTTGACCAAGCTTCACTAGGAATAGGCTCAGAAGGTTTTGCTTTGGCGAGATAAAAAATATGAAGTATTTCATCTGTAACATCATCATCATCATTTTAAGTTTTTGCAACAAATAATAAACCAAAATCATAAATTTAAAAATATGTTTATTATGTAAAATACATATAAATTATTTAAAAAATATAAAAAAAAATTATGGCGGGCTTAAAAGGGCCGGCCCTCGGCCCTACAGGGCTGACCCTTTTAAACCCTCGGCCCATTAGGACTGGCCCTTTTAGGCCCATTTCCTTCTGGAAGCTCAAAATCACAGGCCCGGCCCTCCAATTAATCGGGCTTAATCGGGCCGGCCCGGCCCAAATTCCCGGCTCTAATCACCACTATCGACCACTCCAAAATTTGTCCACATGCAACCACCATAAACGCCAAAGGGAGGTGTGCATTGCAAGGGTATAATTATCCACAAATCTCATTTTTATGGAAGTGAGACCCTTGGAACCCATTTTGATGGAATTGACAATTCTATATAAATGGGTTCCAACATACAAAACAACTAAGTTTCAGGAATCTACTTCTACTTCCATTTCTCAAGCCTCAATTCCAGCTTACCAAATTGGGCATTAGGGTAGGGAACACCATTTGCACACACTAGTTAAAATGTTCCAATCACCTTTACTTGGGTTCCATTTTATCTCCAAAATCATGCTGGCGAATCAAACAGATAAAAATATTTACATACTTTTGAAATGATATAATATACATGCTCTCTTCAATGAAATAATTCAAATTATCATTTTTTGTGGGTCTCATATCCTATAAATTTCTTTTAACTATCTCTTTTACCATAATCCATTATAATAAATATTTATGGGACCCACAAAAAAGATAGTTTCAACATTCTCATTGAACATAATACGGATGATATAGCACTTTAAGAGTATTTGTATACTCTTAGAGTGACATATCATTCATAATCTCTCCAACACAAATATTCTAATGATCTTTTTTGTGATTTTATATTCCATAAATTTCTCTATCATTATAATAGATATTTATGGGATTCACAAAAAAGATAATTGAAATGTTTTCATTGGAAAAATATAACTAACAAAGTGCTGCATGAGCATGCAAGTAATTCTCAAATAGAAAAGGATGAGATAGGAGAACAAAAATACAAATTATTATTTATTTACTATTTTATGCATGGTTTTAAAACTTAGACCAACAGGACGAGTTGATTTAGAACTCAGCAAACCAGTCAAGTGACCAATCCGAATGACGCTCCAACTCTGGGTGACACAGGACAACCCTAGAGAAGGAGGTTTTGATGGACCCCACGCTATTTTAGAGGGGAAGAAGAAAGAAAACTTGAAGAAGATCGAGATGAAGGGATAAAAAAAGAAGAACAGACAGGATAGATTTCTAGAAAACAAAAACAAAGAGGACGAAGGAAAAAGATGAAGGAAATTACCTAGCAAGATATAGTCGTTAATGAAGAGAACATGAATCATTGATGAGAGAAGAGAAAAAAAAGGGGGGGGTCAGATAAATTTGCAGGAAAAAAAAAAAGAGGATGAAGGAAGTAGAAACTAAAAGGGAAGAAAAGGTTTGAACGAATGCTTGAGTGGTGGGGAGATGAAGAAGTCTTACCCCTCATGAGTCAAGTCAAGTGTTCTCAGGAAATGACGTGTAGCAAAATTGTTTGTAGTATTTTGCCCTTTTTCTTTATATTTTACAATTGGCATGTTATTTTCCCCCATCCTACGTAGTATTTCATCATTTCTCTTCATATTTTATCAAGATATTAAATTGAGATTTAGTACTTAAATGGTGTGACGAGAAATTGAGAATTTAAACTATTTTAAAGTTTTTTACTCCTCATTAGTCTGGCCCCGAATTGACTCCAAGCTGACCCACATTCTCAACATGTCAAAGCTGGATTCTAGTTTAATAACCTTAGTTTTATGTAAGTGTATTTTTATCTTTTACAATCTTTTTTTAAGTGAAAATTATCCTATGCACTCTTCAGGCTAAGCTACCTTTAGGCTTGTTTGGTTTGAGGGTAAGGTAAGGGTAGGGGAGGTGAGGGGGTTATATTAACTTGTTTGATTTGTTGGAAGTGAGGAGATAATAAAGGATTGTTTTTGTTTAGTTTAAAAGGAAAGAGAGGGATAGTAACCACAATTTTACTATTTTACCCTTACACACTAATTTATATTTTTTTTAACCCTATCACATTTAATAAACACTATTTGGAAAGGGACTAGTTTTCCATAGTGCAACTTTAGGTTTCACCTGAAAAAAAAAACACAATCTCAATGCAAATTGATATATAACCAGGGCTAACTTTGATAATGATTGATTTAGTATCTCCTTAGCATGCGATCGAAAGACATTGTTAACTCAACTAAAGGATGAAGCATAAAACATAGCACCAACAAAAGAATACAAGCAGAGGAAAACAAGCTCATTTCAATGCAACACAAAATGTAGTTGTGGTAAAGTAGTGATAATGAGTTGGAGGAAAAGAAAATATAATTATAAACAGCTAGAGTTAAAAACCAGTTACATTTGTTATCCATCTTATTATGATTTGTTGGTATATATGGTATTTTATACCTTCTACTGACGGCAAAAAAAATGTCCCATAGACAAAAGACATAGCACAACAACACAACTCAGCACAAATGTAGACACAGTATAGAACCAAATTGCATTGTCATTATGCAGAACAAAATTTGCAGAACAACTTAGATGGTTAATTTGCAGCAGAGGCTACTCCCAAACTTAAATGGAAAAACAATACATACATATAACATATTTACCTCAATCAATGCATCCCAAACTTTAGACTTGAATAGAGGGTGGGTGATGACATGGTGAAGACGCTGAGAGTGGAGGATGAAGATGCAGAGTAGAGAGTGAAGAGTGAAGGGTAAAGCTGCAGACAATGGGTGAAGACATGATGAATTGAGATTGGACGTTGGAGGGTGAAGATGAGGACGCAGAGGGTGAAGCGATGCATGGAGATTCTGGTGAAGAAGCAAAGACTAGAGGCCTAGAAGGTGAAGAAATGGGTTTGTTTTTTATTTGTGTAATGGATATTATTGGAATATCACAATATACATGAGGGTAAAATGGGAACTAAATTTAACTCTGCTCTTTTTTTTTTTGTCAAAATTTTTAGCTCTGCTCTAAAATCCCCCAAATTGGAGGGAACCAAGGAAAGGGAAAATGAGCCAAAATTTTGGCTTCCCTCTCCTTTAAAATTCCAAACCAAATGAGAGGAGGAGCTCATTTTTTCTCCCCTTCCCTTCAAACCAAATAACCCCTTACCTTTGGTTTTAAAAGAAATAAAAAATTGTTAATATAATTTTTAGTCTACCAAATTTTTATGAATTTTGATTTTAGTCTTGTTTATGCGGATTTTAGTCAAAGAATGAATAAAAAGGGGGGTTTGGGGTCACCAACAGTGTATGGCAAGGAAATGAAGTGCGGAACCAAATTCAGGGATAAAACAAAGTGAAAAGAAGATTTTTGTGACTTTTCCTGCAGGCGTAAATTGAATCTCAGAGTGAATTACAATGATTTGAATTCAGAGAGGAGAAGGAAATTTCTCAGTTCCAGAGAGTTGTTTTTTTTCTGTTACAGATTAATCAGAATAAATAATGTGTTTCGTAGTCGCCTAGCCGTTGGGTAGTTACGACGTGGCTCCGGGAATCTAGGCAGCGAGGGTGCTAAATCCGTGGATCACAACGGTCTAGTCCTACATCCTTGGGGGCACGGACCACGGACGGACGATGGCGCTACTAGGCAAGCGGTCGCTGACGCTGGTCGCAGGCGCAGGTCTCCTGGTAAGTCTTGGTCGCAAGGACGGTTGCTGGGCTCTGTCCTGGATCAGTGCGGCCAACTGGGCTGTTTGGCGCTGATTGGGCCGATCAGGCCCAAGGCCATTTTTTGGACATACAAGTCTCTTAAATTTTAAATCTGTAATTTAAGTTTATACAGTTTAATAATGATTTAAATATTTTGGTTTCTATAGTTTCAAAAAAAAAGATTTTGTATTAAAAAAACAAAGAATAAGGGTCACAACAAAAAAAAACAGAGAGAAAATAAAGGATATACAAGTGTAATTGTAAAATTCAAAAATCTCAAAGGCACGTAGAGATTATTATTAAAGATTTAGAGCTTGTTTAGCAATTACTAAAAAAGCATTTTTACACAATATACTTACCTCAAACTACGTAAAATTATTTAAAAAAATTATTGTCCGACGTACCTTTGATAAAAATGTCAGTTAGGTTTTTTAATTTCTTCCGGATGTATTTATGATTTTCGCTAAAAGGAATTAATAACAAATCAACCAAGGAAGCTAGCGGAAATCCTTACGAAGCGAGTGCTGAGAAGAGGGAAGGGAGGACGAGAAATGGCGTCGGTAGTGAAGAGCATGATTAACTCGATCAGAGAAAAGGGATTCAGTGCCTTCCTTAGAACCCTTAAGGAAGAAGGCTACTTGTGAGTCTATTTTCTTTTTCCTTTGGCTTGTTTGCTTTTGTATTTGCGTGACGATTTCTGGATTTTTTACGTTGCATTAGAAATCACCGGAAATTTCTGAAGGGAAAAATGTTAGATTCCAAGAATTCGGGGCTTAGTTGAAAAATTTTTGTTTTGTATGGTAGATGCTGTGAAGTGGGTGAAAGATCTCAGTTCTGCTTTTGTTCATTTTTTTAACTCTGCCTATTATTTCACATTATGGGGAAGAGTTAATTGTGAATCATGGTTGTTGCCTTGGTGCTATAGGCTTTTTATTCTAGGTCGTGCCGGGAGAAATTATTTGGGGCACTTTGATTTTCCCCCCTTCGTCTTTAAAAACAATTTGAATCGTGCTGACTGTCTTTTATCATTTCAACTTCCAGGAGATGCCTGCCCGATGGAAATCTCTTGTAAGTCGTCTCTTTGCATATCTTACATAGTTGCATTAATGTTTCTCGTTTCTAGATTGGATATCTGTTCCTGTGTGTTCTAGTCTGTGCGCCTTCCTTTCTGCTGTGTCATAAATTGATGGGGTATATTATAATCATAAGGAACACTCAGCACTGGAATTTGAAGTCTGACAAAGGAAAAAAAATAAAAAAAAACATTGGAATTCAAGGGGACGGTGGGAAGAAAAAGAAGTTCCTGTCACCAGTGAGGTATCTGCATTAAGTATTGTTTTGTCCGACAGATTAACCCTGATATGCTCCTAATTGTTGATCCTAGATGAATTTCCAGCTTCATTGATATTATGTTCAGCCAAAAGTTGAGAAATTCCATCAATATCTCTATTAACTTAGCACCAAGCACTTAGTTCAACTGGTAGGGGTTGTACTAGCATATCTAGAGGTCTCGAGTTCGAACTCTGGGAACACAACAATGTTTTGGAAGAGCTTTGCTGCCCTTATAGTTCTGTCCGGCTCGACCTGGTTAGTTTAGACCCTGATAAATCCTCTAAGTTGAAGTGAGGTAGGTTCAAGACATCAGATGCTTCACAAAAAAGATATATCCGCCAACTTCTCTTCACTTGGCCTTTCCTTTCCCTTTGAAAACGCTTATTAGTAATCCATTCAATGCTTAGGTCTTCATCTGCATCGAAGTTCAAATCCATGGAGTCATTCTCGCTAAACTTCATCTGAAATTATCTTTGTGCCGAATATTTTAAGTTTTTAACAATTGTGACCTTACATCTGCTTCTATTGTTTCCCTCTGAGAGTACCCCTTCCCCTCATATTTATTTCTATCTGTTTCTCTAAAATACACTTCTACATTATTACCGATCTCCTAGTCTGATAAAATAACCCCTGTTTACTCCTTCTCTAAGGCCAAAACCACATCTTTCTCATTCTGTACTCAAGAACTTAGCCCCACCTTCTCTTAAATACCCTTTTCATCCCCATCAGGCCCTCTTGAACCACAAGCATGATTGGTCTCCATTTTTAGCCTCTTCTTGTGCAGTTCAGAAACACACATCACCAAACTAGTGTGCAAGCATGGAGAAAAGAAACAATCTGCACTCTATGCAAGAACCTTCTGGTTATCCAATATATAGTTGGATCCAGCGTTTAATCTTCTGGGGCCATCTTCTCTGGGACCCACTCTTTATCTGTAGCAGTTGGGTCTTAAGATTCCAGAGCCGTTATTAGAATTCACCTTTCATATTATCCATCGCAAACATCACTCTTGAATCTTCTGCTATTTATTAATGTAAATAATTTTGAAAATCCAAGTTTTGTCTCATTCTTGTATAGGAAGAAGATCTTGTTAGACCCATTTGTAATTTTGAAGCTCCCTCCAAAGTCAAGTTGTTTGTCCTCATTGTGCTACCCTGAATACAAATTATACTAATGATAGTAAGAAACGAGAGATAGGAAGAATGTCTGTATTCTAGTACTAAGCGGTATTTTGCAAGCTCAAACAGTGTTAACCTCCTGAATGGAAACTCTGGATAAGCATCTATATAGCTAAATTAACTAGTTGGAGCCTCAAAGGATTGAGACCGGGACATCACTGACGTTATCTGAATCTCCTTACCCCCAATAAGAAAAGTTAATAGCTCAAAGAGTTGCGAGTGCAACAGTTTTAGAAAGTTCAGCTGACTGAATACGCATGGGTTGTTTTCTTTCAGAAGATTTATATGGTTTATTCTACTTTTAGTTAGTTTCTCAAATTGTCAACGTAACAGCCCCAATTTTTTTTTTTTTTTTGGTGAGGGTTATGTTCCATCAGTCCTTTTTCCTCTGTTATTCAGACTTTTTTCTAAATTTATGTAGGCAAACAAAGATCCATAACATTGGGGCCACGCTTGTTGGTGTTGATAAATTTGGTAACAAGTATTACGAGAGACTTGAAGATACGCAATATGGTAAGTGCCTTCACTGCTCACATGATTTTCTATGATATAGCTATTACTATAATTCAATCACTGCTGAAATTCGTGAAATCTAACCTGTAGTATTTGAGCTTAAGACTGGCCTTGATCAATCTTATAAAGAGTTTGTTTTCACTGTAATTTGATGTGATTGAATAAACACTTATCAATATCAGATTAAATATGATGGAAAAATATGTCTACGTTGTGATGTTTTGTAGTTTTATAATTCATGTGCCCTTCTTTCCATGCTACTAGTAAAGATTTGTTCTTAGTATTCTATAACCTATGTTTGTGTTTCTATTTTTATGAGCATGTAATCTCTTAATGAGTTCATGAACCAAATTTATTAAATTCTGTAAATTCACTTCTTTTACCTAACAAATTGTCACATATTTTGGTTTACTTAAAAACTGGTAGGGAGACACAGGTGGGTTGAATATGCAGAGAAGGATAGGTATAATGCTTCTCAGGTTCCACCTGAATGGCACGGTTGGCTCCACTTCATAACTGATCACACAGGAGATGAGGTAAACTCATTTCTTTCATACTGTGGTGATGCCATAAACTCATTTCTTTCATACTGTGGTGATGCCATATATATGGCCAGGGCCTGAAAGTCTTGATCTTGAAAATAATAAATGAGTTTCCTTGCAGCTTCTTTTGCTGAAACCTAAACGGTATGGTCTTGAACACAAGGAGAATTTGTCGGGAGAAGGCGAACAGTATATCTATCATTCCAAGGGACATGCTCTTAATCCGGGGCAGAGAGACTGGACCCGGTACCAGTCATGGCAGTCCAAGGCCTGAGATTGCTAACCTTGAAGCACAGTTCAGCTGTGACTGAGCTGCAAGATATCTTTGGATGTTTCTTCTTCTTTTTACCTTGTGGGAATAAATGGTCTGTATTCAAATTTAACTTGTGAAATTCAGCTATCTATAAAAAGAATTCGATCTCATTATCTGTGACATCTGAATATACAAGTTTACCTTGAAATTTTTCCAACATATCCAACAATCTCCTTGAGTTTTGAGATGGTAAAAAGGATTTGCTCGTCTTTTGTGACTTGTACGCATGCAATGAGGTCTTCAAGTGCACACAGTAATGACAGATTTGAGGCATGGATTTACTAAGGAATTGTTCTTGTGTTTTGGTGAGTAAGGGCATTTAAGTAATTTCACTTTGCCTATATAACTACTTGCAGGGCTTTTGACTGGAGGGAGTTGGAGGAAATCGAGTGAATTTTCCTTCTCGTCCTATCCCTTTCCTCCAAACGTGGGGGTCTTTGATGGATTTTTAAAATAATTTTCTTCCCCTCCCCTTCATTAAACCAATCATTATATTAAGGACCTGCGGGATTTATTGGTATTTTGGAATGTTTTTGGACCAAAATATCATTTATGCCCCATTTGATAAGGAGAGGAGATTTTGATAGAAATGAAAGTTGAAGTGAATTTTAAAATATGTTTGGTAGGATGGTATTAGAATGGTGAAAACAAGATACAATTTTTGTTAAAATATGCATTTACAAAATAACAATACCAAAATGCCCTCCAAATAAAAATCATCCACTCCTAATGATATATACCATGGGGATATACAATACAAGTCTACTCTTGATGGATTAAGACCAAAACCCATTTAGATTGGGGTAAAAATGAAAATAGATAAATAATATGGGTTATATAGGTTATTTTCTCTTTAAGTATTTAAATTTTAAATCTTGGTAACTACCCATACATCTTATATGGGATCATGGAGTCACTTTGGTGTGGTGTGTGAAAAACATAACTCTCGATGAAATTCTCCACTCCCATTTTTTCCTCTGAGTTCTCTCTTCTCCTTTCCTCCTAGTGTATTTGTTGTGTAACATAATTGGAGTTCGCAATCGACGCTCCGATTCTCGTGTGAGTATTCAGTGAATCAATAGATTACAAATACGCCCGAAATCCTATAGTGGTATCAGAACATACGATACATTTTGTTTCAAGGCAAGAAAGATAATTTTCCTCTTCCGGAATAATTTATAATTCCTCCCCTGTTTAATTGTTTCTATGCTTCTAATAATTATTATTATTGCTCTCTATCGTGATTATCTATTTTATGATTTGCTTCCCATAAATTTGCAAATCTAATTTTCTGTCGGACTTGAGATTATAGCATGAAAAACTCAAGATTTTAGGCTGTGAAACTATTGTGAATAATAAAAAAAAATTTGGAACCCAAAAGAAGAGAGGAAACAATGAAAGAGCAATGGGATAAACATAAAAACAGATTTTTTTGTTTTTGAGATTGGGTCACTAAAAAACAATATTTTTAGAGCATAAAATTAGTTCCATTGTGTAGATCTCGAAAAAAAAAAAAGAAGAAAACAACACCAAAAACGCATGAAACGAAGGTCGGACGGTGAAGTTACGTGGGAGAGAAGATGTCAAGTCCTTCACTCCACTGGGTCTGGTGCGATCCGGCTGGAGGTTGAAGAAGCCTCTAGCGGCAAACGACATTGTTTCAGTACTTCAATTAAAAAAAAACTAGAACTTTGCGTTTTGAGATTGAGCCAAAAAAAAAAAGCCCATCTCATGAGGTGAAAAGGTAAATTGAGCCCATTCTAACTTCCAATTTTTTGAAATTGTAAAAGACTTGAATGTAAATGATAATATTTTTTATAAAGAAACAAAGATATATTGCATAAGACATTTGAAATATTTCTATAAGGAAATAGAAAATGTTAAGAAATTGTTGAGATAATATATAATTACTTCTTTCATGTTGTTTATGGATATGAGATTTCTACTAAAAACTTTGTCAAGCAATGGCTATTAAAATCCCTGTCAAGTTTTGGTTTGAGAAGCTAAATTCTTAACCCTTAAAAAATTAGTTTGACAGAAACCAAAAACATGATAAAAGAATTATATTGTCTCAATTCCCTAATGATGAGACATTATGAAAATAATAAATTGAAATACATGAAGAAGTAAATGTCAAATACTCTTTATGAGTGGGAGCTCTTGGAAATTGAGTCTCCTAAGAGTGTTATATGCTCTAAATGGGAGCTAAATTCATATGCTATATTAAGCTCCATAAACAATGAGAATATGGACCAAGAATCATTTATAAAGTACAATAAATTGTCAAATTAAAGCAAGAGGCTTTATAAAGGCAATGGCACAATGATCAATGTTAAAGATCTTTAGAATCTATAAGTTCACTACAAATTATGAACAACTTAAACTTTTCATGTGTTTCATACACATGATTTTGATAGAATTACTTCATAATTCCATACCATTTAGAACATGGATTATAAATGAACTTTCATGATGTTATGATAAACATTACACAATTGACACAATCTTTCTTTTAAGAAAGATCTTTAATCAAGATATTGTTGGTAATTTCTAAGTGCGATAGCTTTACCGCTTCTTCTAATTCAAGTTTTTTACTTGATTACATATCATGTTAGACAAGGGCATATCAGTTACAACCAAAATTTACTTAATAGAGAATTTCAAATATAATACCCAATGATGAAATGTCCTCAACTGAAAATTGTTTAGCGGGTAAAGCAACAAGAAAAGTTTCATTCAATAAGGGAACTCAAGCTGAGTAAACATTGCAATTCTTCCATTCTTTTATATTTTGTCATTAAATTGTTAGGGAAAGAGACAAAGATTAAAGCTTTATTCTCTTTGTTGAGAATTATTCATAATATAATCATATTTACCTGATCTCATAAAAACAAGAAGCTCAAATGCTTTAGATAGCAACATAAATGAGTTGAAAATCAATTAAGTAAATTTTTTTTTTGAGATCTTATACACTGATAGAAATCATGAATATCTATCTAATCAATGAAGCTAACTCTGTGAAGAGAGATAGTTAATTATTTGATGCACTCTACCACAAGATGGAGTTGCTAAGAGGCATCATGAAACATTGTTAAACATGGTTATGTATATTATGGCTCAAGCTAACCCACAAAATGTGAGTGGGAGAGTATTACCAAGTGTCCACCTTTAGTGGATTAGTTTGCATTCTTGGTTCCATCAAGTGTCTGTAACTTTGAACTTAACCATGTGCCCTCAAAAGTTGTCACTTCTTTCCACATCCTATGAATTCAGATTCTAACATTTATGCATATCTAAAGGTAGACAAAAAAGGGTCTATTGTAAGTTCCCATAGTGATTCTAAGTAGGAGCTAATTAGGGTGAAGGTTTCTTGAGTGAAAACGAGGATAAAACTGTGACTATAAACAATTAAAAGGTACCATGTTAATTATGGATGATTTTCCAAACAAAAGTGAACTTATGTTATATCTCTTTATGAGACATATAGACAAGGTAGTGTTGAATAACACAAAAATATTTAATCGTCTTTGTAAGTGGGACCTTATAAAGAAGTAAGTAAGGAGTAACTAAAAAAAAATGTTTATAATAAACTGTATTATGTACCTTGCCTTCACCTGATACCAAGAAAGAATGGAAGAAAGTAATGGGAAGGAAAATTCATTCTTTAAGAATGAATCAAGTTTGAAAGTCAGTTGATATGTCGTAAGGCCAAAAGTTCATTGGGAGTAAGTGAATTCTCAAAATTGAGAAAAAAGTAAATAGATCAATTGGCAACAACAAAATTAAATAAGTTACAACAGGATATACAGGAATATGAAGTAATAGATTATGAAGATACTTGGAAGGTATGAACTATGAAGATACCTTTTTGCATGTTGTACACTCAAAATCAAAATTATTTTGGCAATAATTAACTGTTGGATTTAAGTTATTATATGTAAACCTATACTTTGAGTAGTGATCTGGATGAAGAAATTTACATAATGTAAATATTGGTTTTCACTACATGTGGTGTTAGAGGTTTTGCATAGTGGTAACTTTACACATTTTTGCAGAGATTTTTTTATAGATTAAAGCAATTATTCAGACAATGGTATTTGAGATTATAAAAGAGTGGTAACCTCATGTGGTTTTCAAATTAGTTATAGAATATAATTGTAAAACGGTTTGAGAAATTATCTATTTACATAGATGATACTATTGGCTGAAAATAATTTGATTTAATGATGTTTGTTAAAGAATGATGGTAAGGACATGGGTGTGACATTGTGAAATTTTGGAGTTGAGATTCAAATATACGGCCTAAAAAGAATTATGTCCCCATCACAAGAGAATCATATCAAGAAAATGATTTAAGTGATTCACTATGAGTTAATGTGATTCAATAAATACCCTAGTGAGGTCAATAATGAGCTTGATTCTTGATACTTATCCTTAAACTGAATAAACATAGAAGAAAATGGAAGGATTCTATACAAATGTTGTTGGTAGTCTAATGTATGCAATGATGTGTACAAAACCAGATATCTTCATTGAAACAAGACTTGTTAATTAGTGATAATCCAAACTATTGTGATAGACATTGGACTGATTCATAAAAAGTCTTTAGATAACTTTAGGGCATACTGATTATGTGAATTTAAAGCATGTACTATAATAGTACAAATTGCTATATGACTGATAGTATCTAGAAAACATCTTGATTTGATAATGAAATTTCGAATCAAATGTTAATGATCATGAAAGCACTGCAGTCATTATCTAAACCAAAGATCCTAAGTATCATAGAGAAATAAAATATAAGATGTGAGAGATATTGTAGCACATAAAGTTGTTATTGAACAACATGTTCCTATGCAATATCCCCTAATAAAGCTTAAGGTAAAGAATGTATATGAGAAAAATGTTGAATCCTTTGACGTGTATAGGATATGAAGTAATAGATACTTCAATATGGCTTCACATGTGTGTAAGTATACAATGTTCAATATATCGTACAGGTAGATGAGGTTGGCTCTCTCACATGAACGACCTCCTTTGACACTCAAAATGAGTGTGCAAAGATAAGACATTTGTATTCACCAGCAAAGCAGTAAAAGTGCTGATGTGGTAGAGAAGAAACACAAACTAAATGTTACCTTGACTTAAAAGTGTAGTAAGTTGATGTGAGATCCATTATGATAAATGTGGATCGAATGGAAAGCCACATCTATGATACCTGTAGTCAGACAACAAATTCTTCAGAATTAACGTCACTCAATGAGTAAAGTTGAAGAATTTGGGTTTAGATATTGTGAGTATCTAGACTTAAGTTTGTATAGCGTTAATAAGATTAAAATCGACATATGCTCTTATAATGTAA
This sequence comes from Vachellia collinsii, assembly GCA_006871305.1. Lineage (NCBI taxonomy): Eukaryota > Viridiplantae > Streptophyta > Magnoliopsida > Fabales > Fabaceae > Vachellia > Vachellia collinsii. The sequence continues at coordinate 4,834 of QFDD01005860.1, read as the reverse complement.
GAGTAACACTGTAGCATGCAATTCATACAGCGTGTGCTTAGAAGAACCGCAAACGGGAAGCAAGTGAATAGATCCCTCCTTCGTTGCTGTGTGAGTCCTAGAAAGTTTTAATCATTTCATTGATGTCTTTTGACTTTGACAATATCATGGAGGTATGTTTCAATGCTTGCTACTTTAGCATACATCCTATATTTATGATATATATGATCTAAAGATTTTATGCTAGGAAAGTAGTTGATTCATATTAAAGTGACAATAGGGTGAAAGGAAGATTACTTGAAATATACACACTTATGCTGGTGTCTGTGATCGGTCCCTTATGATATTACTTCGTTAAATTCATAAGTGTAGATACTAAGCATATGAGAAAATCAATCTGAGTTTTATACTGACTCAAGAGGGATTAGATTGGTCATGAGAAAAGTATATAATGGTAAATCCAGGACATTAGAGGCACTATACTAATATCATCAAAATGCACTATAGGGTTGTCTTGTGCTGGTCTCTAAGAAAGGGATATCTAGTGCAAACACCCAAATGAAAACGTCATGCCCACACAATCACAAAAAACATCTAGTATGAAAGAAGGAAGGAAGAGAAAGAGATTGGATCAACAACATCAAATCCACCAAGTGTGAGTGGGAGATGTTGGAATATACAAGTTCATCATTGATGGATTAGGACCCAAACCAATTTGGAATGGAGTAAAAATGAAAATAGATAAATAATATGGGTCATAGAGGTATTTTCTCTTTAAGTATTTGAATTTCAAATCTTAGTAACTACCCATATGTATTATATGGGATCATGGAGTCAGTTTGGTGTGGTGTGTGAAAAACATAACTCCCGATGAAATTCTCCACTCCCATTTTTTCCTTTGAGTTCTCTCTTCTCCTTTCCTCCTAATGTATTTGTTGTGTAACGTAATTGGAGTTTGAAATCGGTGCTTTGATTTTTGTGTGGGTATTCAGTGAGTAGATAGATTCCAAGTACGCCAGAAATCCTACATATACTGACGTACACCACCTTCATGTTACCACTGCCATCGGAAACGCAACCCACCATCATCTTCAAAAAACGCAAGTCACCTCGATCAGTGGAAATGCATCCCACCATATGCCTTCAACAATTACGATACCAAAAGAACAAAGTAACATGAAGATTGGAAAAATCTGCTAAACACCTTTAACGCACCAAATGCAACCCACTAGACTGTAGAAATCAAAATAACAAATGACACATCAAGAATCACATGTCTTAGATTTGTGACCTCATTAGCGAAGAGGGATAGGCCTCAATTAGAAATCATTTAGAACTCACATCAAGAATCGCATGTCAATGGAGGATGAAGGCAAAGGACGATGGACTCGTGCGTCTTTGATCTGGAAGGTGATTTTGGGGAGGATGATGGTGGCTGTGGAAGACCTAGTATGAGAGCTCATGAGTTTGAACAAGTAGAGAATGTGATTTCATTGTGAGAAGGGGAGAATCGCTGATAGACATGCGTCACACGAGAGAGGGAAGGTGGCTGGAGGTCATCGGTGAAAGAGGATCTGGTTGTTGACAGGAGGAGGAGGGGCGCAAAATGGTCGACATATCTGAGTTTCGTGGAACTTACCTCGGTTCTCATGGTGGGACTGAATTGCCACTTGGAAAATTTGATGAAAGTGAACCTTTTATGAAGAATTGACTTCCATTTTACCAAGTAGTTCAATTTTTTCTCTTCCCACCCCCATTCCAATTTTTTCTCAAGTGATTATGGTTTGTTTGTCAACCCTCTCTAGAATCACTTTTATATAAATTAAGACAAAACTCCTCTCATATACTTACCCTGTATTACATATAATCACTTTTTAAAAGTTAATCCCAAACAAGCTGCAACTTCTTTCACTTTTTAAAAGATAATCCCTAACTGTCTTTTAGGCTTGATTGACATAGTGTTAGAGAAGCACGTTCATACAAACTGAAATAAAACTTCTTTCACATATTCATCTCATAAACCGTAAATCACGTTGGAAAAGTAGTTTCCACTGTTAATCCAAATGGATACTTTGTCCCTTGCAAATTTTTTTGATTTTAAAAAAGAAATATGATTTATATATTGCAATGTTAATTGACAGCTTTACACAGACAAGGGTTAGGACAAATTAATCTTCTGATCTTTTAACTTTAACTAGTTATATCTTAATTTCTTAACTATGATTTAGTGCGATTCAATTCTTTAACTTTTAATTCGTCTAAAACCAATCATTAATATTTTTACATTCAATAAATTCATCCTTATAAAGAACGAGTTAAAAGTTGAAGGATTAAATCATACCGTATTATAGTTAAAGTTATGACTAGTTAAAGAATTGAGTCATAGCTAAGTTTGAATTACATGGTCAAAAGTCCCTCAAATTAAAATAAATAAATGACATTCAAAGATTTCAATGCGGGGACAAAAACAAAGGTACGATTTGCTTTTGGATAAAACGTACTCGTAATATAAAGTGAAGGGTAAATGGTAGTATGTGACATTAAATTCAAAATGCTTATACTAAATTATTATAACTTTTTTAATAAAACCATTCAATATGTTATATTATTGAGTTAAATTTAAGTATTTAATCAAATAACACCTATGAAAATTACTATAATTTAAAATAATATTTATTTACCGCCAATCCAAATAAGCATGGTAACAACGCTTTATATAGACCTATATTGGATTATAACTCATAAAGCTGCATATCACACAAATAATAAAATTATTAAACTCAACTTGTTTATTATCAAAAATAAATAAAGTGCATGATCTTAAGAAATGCAACGTTGACAAGTTCATGGGCAGACACGACGTGGGAATGTGACCTTGAAGCAACACACTGAACCCAGCAAAAAGTAGTGAAGCAAAACTGGACACCGATGCAATTTCTGCTTAGAAGCAAAATTTCTTTTTCAAAAAATGATTTTAATATATCGGGAAAATTAGGAATTATTAATATTGAACCCATCACTACCCCATCAACTAATTAAAGCTACAATAAATAAAGATTTTGGACAGTTACTAGGAGGGGTTGCTTGGTAGTAGGTTTGGTACGAAGGATTTGAAGGGAAGAGGAGGGAAGCGAAAATATTTGTGAGTTGCAGTTTAAAAAAATCGAAGAAGCAAGATTATAAAGTTTTAACATAGATAAAATGTAGGATGATAAAGTAAGAAAAAAAATTAATTGAAAAATTTTAAATCCACTTCTCTATTTTTTAAAGATATTGTTCTAAAAGAGTTTTAGTTTTTATCTTTAAACAATCATAAAAAATCAAAAACTAAACTATTTTTTATCTATAAAATATCAAAATGTCACTCATTTTAAATAGAGTTCAGTAATTAAAAAAAACAAAAAAAACATTTAGAAATTTGGACAAAATTAAGGGGTCCCGAGGTGAGCAGCTAACACCCCAAATTCTCTCTCAAGCTTAGATGTTGTCTTTGGTATTGAAATAAATAAATTTTCATGTACACATAAAAATAGTAATGTTTTAGTTTCTATCTTAGTTTTCCGACCCCGATTTGCTTTCTTGCACCTTCATCAAGGGGATAATTGGTTTTCAAATTTTTTCAAGGACTTAATGGTAAATTCGTAAGCTATCAAGAGTAGAGAACTAAAAATCTAACAGGAGGATTAATTGTTTTAGAAGATAATAGTAATATAATGCTATTCATTAATTTACAATTTCATTGTCTGAATGAAGCAATTGGATTTCTTAAGTGGGGTAAAGTGATATGATTTGCAATTTTCAAATAAAGTAACCGAGATTTTAATGTTAAAATATGTGCAAAAATACAATAAAGAAGATTTTTAATATCCTTCTAGTTTCTAAGAGTGGCAAGTAACAAATATTCATTTGGTTAGGTAGAAAGTGTACCCTCAAGGGGGTAGGTGTACATGTTCACGACGAAAAGGGCAAATTTAATGAGGATAAAAAAAAAAACTAAGAACACGTTTTGGATAACGTCAGGATAATAATTTTTAACTAGAATACATTTTAAAAAATAATTTTTATCTAAAATACAATTTAAAAAATGAAAATTTATTTGAATAAATATTGTAAAAATGATTTTTGGTGAAAAGTGATTTAAAAAAATGATTTTTATTAAATAATATACACACACATATATATATTATTTTATATTGTGATAAAATTAGAAAAAAAAAATAAAATGATAACAAATAGTTAAAATGTCTCAAGTCGCGATTTAACATGTCTAGATCACAATTTAGAGTGTGTCAAGTTGTGACTTAGAATTTTCACGTTTAGATCACGATTTTTAATATTAAAATCGCGGCCTAGAATGCATCATGGGTAGAATGAGTTTTTTTTATCCTTTTCCTCAAAATGCATTATGGCCCCAAATGCATTTTTCCCATGCACTATCCCAAACATTTCTTCTCTCCCTAAAATGTATTTAACCTCCCAGAATGCATTCGTGATTTATATAGTGAAATGTCCTAGTATTTTATGAAGTGACTAACTAAAATTTGAAGCATATTTAGTATATAATAATACTTTAAATAAGATATTCTTCAATAGAAAAATACATGTGTTTAATAAAATAAACATATGATAATACCAAATTATTTATATGTTATAAAAGTTAAAGAGCAAATTCGGCTGGAATGTTCTGCACCAGGTGTAATCAGCATCTTTAATACATTAAGTTTTGATTTGTACACTATTTTCTTGAAAGTTTCAAAAAATTGAACAATAACATGTGACTAACATTGACCGTTAGTTGGAACACTCCAGACCAAAAATAATTAATTAATTTTTGCTCCAAAGTTGCAATTGGTAC
>QFDD01005859.1:0-15034 GCA_006871305.1 Vachellia collinsii | reverse complement strand
AAAACTTGAGTTGTAAAGCTCATAACTCGGGTTTCCAGGAGTTCCAGAAAGCTAAAACGTTTCGTGCTCTTCGAGACTCGAGTTTCATTTGTCAAAACTTCAAGTTTTGAAGGTTTTCAAGTCATAACTTTCATTGTAACTCGAGTTCTCTTGAGAGTTTTGTATTCCAGCGTTTTTGTCCTTCGAAACTCGAGTTATCCTTCATGAAACTTCAAGTTATAAGAAATGCAAAACATAACTTTTATATGAAACTCGAGTTCTACTGGAAGTTTTGAGTTTAAAAGAAGTTTTCTTTTCGAAACTCGAGTTTTATTTTACGGAACTCGAGTTCTAACGAAACTCTAAGCGAAACTTCAAGTTTGGAAAGAAGTTTTGAAGTTTAGAAAATTTGACTCTGCTCGAAACTCGAGTTCTGAAAAACTTGAAACTCGAGTTCTGTCGAGTCTTTCACTAAAACTTGAGGTTTGGGAAGTGAGTTCCGTTTCTCTCTCTTCGAAACTCGAGTTCTGAGATATGTAACTCGAGTTCTAGCAAAACTTCCACTGAAGACTCGAGTTTTGGAAAGAAGTTTGGTTTTCCAAAGTCATTTGAGAGCCCGAAACTCGAGTTCTATAAAACGAAACTCGAGTTCTGCCAAAACTTCCAATATAACTTGAGTTCTCACTGCAAGTTCTGATTTTCAAAAGACTTCCAAAGAACGAAACTCGAGTTTTAAAACAGGGAACTCAAGTTTTGAGATAACTTTCATTCAGACTAGAGTTCTTTTAAAAGTTTCACATTTCTAAAACCTTTTTCAACACTTGAAACTCGAGTTTTGATTTCCAGAACTCGAGTTTTGATATAACTCGAATCAAAACTTGAGTTCTCTTGAAAGTTTGAGATTTTGAACACACTTTTAAACACTGTAACTCGAGTTTTAAAACACAAAACTCGAGTTCTCTCAAACATTTCATTAAAACTCGAAGATTTTCAAAAACTTTCTGAAAACTGATAATCCAAAACACAATTTCAAAAACATATTTGTCATCATCAAAACATTATCTCAACAGGACTGAAGATATATGTCCCTGACCAAGGTGTTGACGGTAAGAGAACAACAACAAATGTTGTGTACAAAGAGACCTTTAGGAATGTTCAACCATCATTCAATGAAAACTAAAGGCTATAGATCTTTCTCAAAATTGTGTAGTAAGAAATCTTTTGTTTCAATGATGAAATGACATTCTCATTTCATAGTGTCTTCTATTTTTTTTCTTAAAAACAGCAATTATATGTTCTAAATGTGTTTTAAAATCTTTCCAATTTAATCCAATATGATATTTCTTCTTGCACGTTGTGCGGGGGAGCACTTGCTAGTTTTAACAATAAAAGTTTTCACTAAGAGCTTCAAACATCATATTGTTAGGTGTAAAAATACACATGAACTTATTAATGTAGGCAAAAATAACAAAACTGTTAACATAGGCAAATGTTACTTTTTGTTTGTGGGCCCCGCAAAGTCAAAATGCTATTATAATTGTGGGGCCATAAATAATAAAGTAACAAACATTTGCCGTCCTAACAGTTTTGCTATTTTTGCCCCTCTTTATCAAGTTTATGGGTATTTTTACACCCGACAAATCGTTATGGTGTTCAACGCTCTTAGTGAAAAACTTTGTTATTAAAATTGCACATTAACCCATCTTTTAAATACATTTGTTGAATAAAATCTTTTGTATATATAGATATTCAATTAAATTATAAAATTATATAATTTTAAGATCCTTTCATTAATAAATTATAATTCAAAATATGTATATGCTTGAAAAAAGTATTCAATTTTTTTATCAAGGTTTTAATATTTTCACATGAAAAATTACTTCATTTCTTCTAGATTTAGTAAAAATATTAAAAAAATCATTAATGAATATTAATGTTTAAAAATAAATTAGGGCTTCAATATAATAGGGGGTAAATTAGTAAATAAGATTTATTCTAATATGATTTTCATTTAAAAAATGTAATTTAAGAATTATTTTAGAATAGTTATTAACAGTATTAATAGTTTGGACTAATACGTATGCTTTTGAAATAAAGAGGAGGTCTGTGTAATTTAAACAAAACAAAAGTGTATCAAAAGTATTTTAATCTTACTTTTATTACTTCAACATGTATATTTTATAAATTTTATTAGCATTGAGTTTTTTTCTAAAAGGATAAATTGATCACATTGATCACCATCTTATAATAGGGGAAGAATAAATTAACTTGAGATAATAAATTCATAATAGCCCTAAGAAATAAATAATAATAATTAAAATTAATTTGTCAATCTAATTAACATTTTTATTATTTAGTACATTGAATGACAAAGAATGGTATTGGGGACAATAGAATGGGTTGAGCCATGAGATGTAAAGTTCGTATTCCATTTTTTCATAAGGGAGATTTTTATTCTTTTTTCTTTCATGGTTAAAATTACTCTTATGTCCTTTTAAAAATAAAAAAGAAGAGGACCAAATATAATTTATATATATATATTGTTTTCAATCGATTAAATCGAAGCATAGAAGTTTCACAAAGAAACTTCAAACCCCAACCTTTGTTCATACTCATTCCTCCAATGTTCAATCAACCACCAATGGCATCTTTCTCTTCTATTCTATATTTCATGCAGCCACTTTTTTCTTCTTTTTTCAGCTATTTGCTTTACTTCAAGAAGGCTCTATTGAGTAAGTTGAAAATTTTCCCCTTCTTTCTAAAATCGGTGACTACCTTATGGCTAAGAATGTTTCAGCTTCTATATTTTGGAAGTTCAATCAAGTTGGAATTGTATATTTGCGTATTTAATGAACTTGTTCAACTATGATTGCGCACGACATGCTTGTTATAATGTCTAAGAGAAGAATATTTTTGGATTGTTGTTGAAATTGCTAGATAGCAAAGGTTTATGTTAGAAGAAGAATAGAATGAACATAAACGGTGTTTTATTTTGAGCCTAAGCTTGTAAAGAATTTGGAATTCCAAGGCTTTGAGATTCAAAGATGATGTTTGAAATTGTAGGATTTAGCTTGTGTTATGACAAATAGTTTCTTTTCCATGTGGACTGTTGCTAATGAAAAGAAAAGATAATGATGCAGTTTAGAGTTGTTAGATTGAGAAGTTTATATCAAACAAGAATGATTGATATTAATTGTGTTAACAAATTGAATTTTAGATGCCTTAAGATACTGTATTGATGTTTATTAATGCATTGTTGGTTGGAAAATTTGAATTGGGAGTGTTTATTGTGTGAGCTAATCATAAGTACTAGTTAGGTGTTTGATTAAATGTGCAAAAGAGAAAAGATACATTTAGCTATATGCTCATCCATTTTTTGATGGTGGAGTTATATTCAAGGTTCAAAAAACTGGACCGGGCATTGAATCGGGTGAGACAGTGGTTCAAGGGTTAATGGTTCAGACCGGGTTTAAGCCGGAGTTAGACCGGCTATATTAAAATAATATAATTTAATAGATTATATTTTATTTTTAAAAAAATTAGTAGATAAAACCTATAATATTATTTTATTTTATCCATATTTTAAATTTTTAGAGTTTAATTAAATATTAGTGATAAAAAATGGAATAAAATGAATTAATTTTATTTTATATCCTCATGTATAAATTTGTTTAAATAGAAAACAAAAAATTAAAGACTCATTTTGTTACCATATTTTTTTTTTTAAAAAAGTAATGAACCACATTATCATACTTTGATTCCCCTTTTTTCATTGTTTCTAGTTTTTAAAATTTTTTTAAAAAAAAGAGGTGAAATGGTTCAACCGGTTCGGCCGGTTTGACCGACTCAAACCGGTCACCGGTTCAAATGATCAACCGGACCGGATAGCGGCCTATTCACCGGTTTCCGGTCTGAACCGGCCGGTCCGGTCCGGTTTTTTGAACCATGGTTATATTTATGTACTATTTTGGATTTAGTATGACTTATACTTTGGTTCCTATAATCTGCTTGAAGAAAATAAGAATAATTTAATTTGCTCTTCTATGTTGAAAGGTTGATTATGATGGGGTTTTATATTATTATCGGGAAGGAAGTCAAATCATAATTTAAATGTTAAGCATACTAGTTCTCATGCCAATCATTTGTTACATGTGAGATAGTTGTTTGTGCTTGCTGGACCATTGATATATGATCTAGATATAATTTTAAGATAGAATATTAAGAAAAACATACTATAGAAATCCTATGTAAACTTATAATTTGAGAAATGATGAATATGTTTTGGACTTTAGGAGAGGAAGGAGTAAATAGGTTGGAATCTAAAGGTTAGAGAAAAGTTATATTTTTGGAAGTGTAGTAGGTGAATGAATAGCATCCCATTATAATTTTCATAATTAATACTTTATTACTTGTTGCATTTTTATTAAATTATAAATGTTAAAGCATTATATTTTGAACACAGGTTCAAGGGAATTATATCTTTATTTACTTATAGCTGAATGATGTATATGAAATGTTTATTTCTATTAAAGTTATTTACTTAATTGTCTTATCTCATCTTATTCATTACAAATTTTTGTGGGTTAAAGTTTAAAGAAATTTTTCATAATGATTTTTGTGAATTTCATGCAGGGGTCCTTGGTTATAAACATTCTTTATGAGATTTCGGTATTAATAGATATTTTGTTTATTATATGGTAAATTGATCCCATGCATGCTTATAAATGTTTGAGATTACTAATACAAAATGCTAGTTACTAACAACAGTGCTGTCAGTCTCTAGCATGCCTTGGTTAACCTTGAGCTCGCTTGACAATATGGGCACAGTAGTTATGCTTGATATTTGTGGGCTTCATTCTCATGCATGTTATTCATGGGTCTTGTACATGCGCTTGTTTTGTGGCTTCAAACTGCGTTTGGTTACTTATCCTCATGGATAGTATGTCTACGCTTGTTATTTTGTTCTATTGTTGTCCTACAAAAGGAAGAATTTTGATACCTATTGTTTTATAGCCAATTTCATTAAACATATTGTTTTACATTAGATATATGTAAAAACTAAAAATGTAGCTCCTTCATTTTTATGACAAAATTTAACACGCTAGCATGATATAAAAAATTAAATCTTATCAATAGAATTATAACATGGATAAAAAGAAAGAAGTACAACAAACAAAAGTCTAATAGAAAAGAATGGACACATTTTTTTATGAAAAAAATATTAGAGAGTGATCTCAGTCTCTAAAAACTTGTAATTCAAACAATTTAGACAATTTGAAGCTAAAAAATATTGAAAAATAAATTTTAGAAATGTTTTAAACCCATCAGAAATAGACCATAAAAAGGGTAAAAAAGGAAGTTCAAATATCAAAAGTAACATGTTCATTGAAGAAAAATTGTTTATGAATTATAGAATTTATCCTATAAGTTTATTCGATATCCTAATTCATAATCTTTTATGTTAAATGAAAAAACTAAATGAATCAAATAAAATTTAGATAGTCAAAATGCAAATGTAATGCATAAAATGTAAGTGGAAAAGGAAATAACTTGAAGACTAGAGTATTTCATATATTAAGATAACAAAAATATCATCACAATTTCAAAATATTACATATTCCATAGACAAAATAAATGATAGGACAAAAGAGATAGTAACTAAAACTTGCATATAAAAATTATTGAACTAGTGGTGCATCCAATACTTTGCATAAGTATGACCTTGTTTTTTTCAATGAAACCAAAACATCAGTCATGGTGATTCGTATCTCAGGTGATTTGGTGCAACAACTTAATGACAACTCAAAAATTGATGATATTTGCAGTAATATATTACTGATATTTAGATTTCATTTGTGCAACAAATTTACATCTAGAATATCGATAATTGAATGTTGTGTTAATTTGCTAACCCAGTCTTTCAAATATAGACCTTCAACAAACATTTCATTGGTTGGCTTCTTTCTTGTAAACATTTCCATTAGCAAGATACCATAGCTATACACATCTCCTTTGATGGAAATTGCTCCTTTTGATCCATACTCTATATGTAAAAAGAGAATACAAGGCTTGTAATTAAACTTTTAATTTATATCACTAATACTCTTTAGATATATGAATTAAAATATATGCCAATGATTGATTAATATAAATTTTTAAATAGAATAATAAAAATAATGTAACTACAATATTATTATTAAACTATTACCTGGTGCCATATAGCCAATTGTAGCCAATATTTTTGTATAAGTTTCCAATTGTCCTTCACTGAAAAGTTTAGTCATACCAAAATCACTAAGATGATTCACCATATCTTCATCTAACAATACATTGCTTGGTTTTATGTCACAGTGAACAACCAGAGTAGAATTACCATAATGAAGATACTCCAAAGCATTTGCCACATCAATCATTATATTCAACCTTTGCAGGATATCTAAACAATAGTTATGAGAGTACAACCATCTGTCAAGACTTCCATTTGACATGAATTCCATGATTAGAGACTTGAAATTATCATTAGAGCAGCTACTAATAATCTTAACGAGATTGCAATGGCATAAGTTGCATAGGACAATGCATTCATTATCAAAGCTTCTTAAGTTTTCTTCCAAATCCAAATTAAATACTTTTATAGCAATTACTTTTGATTTGAAAGAACTGCTTTGTATATTGATCCAAACTTCCAAAGGCAAGAAGATTACACTCATCAAATCCATGTGTTCCCTGTAGAAGCTGATAACATTATATCCGAATTGGTGTCTCCAAACTTACTAAATCCCTATTAGTTGAATCATTACTATTATCCCTCTTTTCCTTTAAAAAGATGATACATGAAATGACTAAAATGAAAACCATGATTGGCAACACGCATTTTATCAAAATCATCATTACTTTCTTTGACATGTGCTTGTTTTCTTCCCTACATGAGGGAACTTGCAGTAAGGTATTCCCACAAAGATCTTTATTCATCATAGACAATTTGGTAGTAAAATTTTGAAAATTCCCACCATTAGGAATTTCTCCATGCAATAAATTATATGAAAGATTAAGGTATTTGAGAAGGACTAAGGACTTTGGAATCACACCGGACAAATAATTATGAGAAAGATCCATGGACTCTATAATTAGCATGCCTCTAAAAGACTAAGGAATAGGTCCTTGTAATTTGTTATGAGCCAAAGATAGGATTTGCAAAGTTTGCAAGTCAGTTGTGGGGATGCTTCCAAAACTTTGGTTTCTTGGAAAGTTCAATAATATAATTGCTCTCCAGTTTGATACCTCTGGTGAAATGATTCCAGTTAGTGCATTGGATTATATGTCTAAAACCAAGATATCTTTGAGTATGAGAAATAAGTTTGCTAGAGTTAAAATCCAACTTTCGCAAAGTAGTATTCCCAAGACATTTGGGAACTACTCCAGAAAACATGTTGTTGGCAAGATACAACTCACTTAGACTTTTGAGTTGGCAAAGTTCATTTATAATAGACCTTTGCAATCTGTTGTTGATAAGACTTAAATATTGAAGTATGCAATTTGTTAAATGTATCTGGAATCAACCCAATCAAATAATTATCCCCCAACTTTAATTCCATCAAGTTTGTTAAATTTCCAAGTACATTGGGTATAGCTCCACTGAACTTATTTGATGATAAATATAATGTAATGAGCATAGAAGCGTTTGAGATGCTGTTTGGAATTTTTCCAATTAGTTCATTCTCATCCAACCATAACATCTTCAAGTTGGGAAGGTCAGTTCCAAAATATGATGGGAGAATGCTAGAAAGAGAATTAGTGCCAATGCCTAATAATGTCAATGTTGAAATGTTGAATATATTAGAAGTAATAGGTCCACTCAAATTGTTTTCTTCCAAACTTAGGATTTCAAGTTTGATAAGATTGCTTAATCCCTTAGGTATAAATCCTGGAAACAAAAAAAATGAATCTATTGACTCATGAAAAGAAATCAAATTATGTAAGTTTTACAGATAATATACATGTACATATATACTATAACATATAAAACTATGTATATCTTATACATTCCAAAACATTATTTGTGAAACCAAGATAGGGACATATCATAAAGGCCTAAGATGGGTTAGGTTGCACAGGAGTAGGTGATTGGTCTTCTATTTCAATATTTTGGCAGCATTTGTTTTTCAATAGGAGTTATCATTTTAGCTTTTGTAATAAATATCCCCCTATGGATAATGTTGTGTTGTCATAGCCCTAAGGTTGGGTTTGCTTTATACTGTGTTTTCTCATGTCTTTGGATGATTAGTGACTTTGCTTGTAATCCTAGGATAGTGTTTGATGTGTTTTGTCTATTAGCTATCTCATATAGGTTGGTGTTTGTAATCTTGTTTACTTTAAATTAATGAATGAATACTTCTGAGAAAAATCATTTAGGATCAATTATGGACATAAAAGCATTGATGAAAACAATGATTTTCGTATATCTTAGGTTAAAGTATATATCGTTGATAAAAAAATGGTTAAAGTATATATCTATACACACAAGAAGAAGTGCAGTTGTTGATGAAATAGAGGTCCATGAGGGAGTCAAAGATGGACATCTAGGTCTAAGAGTAGTGCAATTTCAAACTAATGTGCAAGTGATATTTTCAAATATGCAATTTCAAATGTATATTTTAGAATAATTTTCAAAACAATTTTTTTATCTTTTCCTTTCCAAAACTTCTTTTAAATTTTTTTTATAAAACTATTCTAAAAATATGAAAACATAAAGCATAAACACATAGGGTCTGATTCTTTTAAATAATTATTCTACCATCAATTCATGGTCTTTTGGAATTTTGCGATTGGAAATTGCTAGCTATATTTAAGTCCACTATAAATATGTACAATATTATTGAAATGAAAAATAGAATTAAATTTTATTTAAATTATTTTTAATTGTTGTGATATAATTTGTATCACTTATCTATATAAATTTTTGTTTATTGGACACTTTTTAATTCCTACGTGATTTGTTTTTAAAAAAAATCTAAGAATCACTACAAAAAAACATCATATTTTCTACAGAAATAGCCACGAAATTTTTTCCTTGGCTAAATCCATAAAAAATTCCATCGGAAAAATTTGTACATATAAATAAATAAGGAAAAAGAATAACATCAAACTTATCTGTATTCTAACATTAATTGAAGAGTAAAAACATAAAATTAAAGTTATTAAGGGATAGATAACATCTTTTAAAAAAGTATTGGCATAACACATGAAGCCTTTCTGTATGGTTTAAAATTTTGTCACTGAATAGTGTGTAAGGATTTCACTTTTCTATGTTACAAATATAAGCCCCATCATTTGATTGAGTAATCTGAATAAAATGGTTAAAATAACATATTAATTTTTGAGAAAAATATTGAAAAGAAAAGGCATACATACATAAGTGCATACCTGTAAATTAGTTACCATCCAAATATAATTCTTTCAAAGATGTGCAGTTACTTATTGATTGTAGAATGCTTCCCTCTAATTGATTAACAGGAACATCAAAGACTTCAAGTAAAGGGAGTCGAAGGAACATTTGTTGTGGCAAATTCCCATTTAAATGATTGACACCAATATTAACATATCTCGAAGAAGGCATGTTCCAGATAAATGAAGAAATTCCACCAATGAATACAAAGTCACAATATATGTAAGACTAGGAATTTCATGAATTCACACAACCGTGTAAGTAATACATGGAATTTTGTTAAGTAGATGCAAAAAATTAACAGAGTATTATTTAACTTTTGGTTGGAAATCAATTGAAAAGGGACTCTTCCAATATTGATTACCAACTAGACATTAAAATTCTTTTAAAAGAAGATGTGCTAAATAGAGATTATGAGATTAATTTCTCCAATTTCAAATGAACACCTAAGTGATTTATATTTTGTATCTGTTATAAACATCTTAGAGTGAATGTCCATAACCCCTAACTCTTAGTATTCCATATGCTTAATGTCACAACCTTGAAACCTCCCAATGAATGCCCTTGTAAGGAGTTTCTTATTCTTAATGTTGTATCATAATGTGGATTGATTCCAATGCCTTTATGTTGTATCATAATGTGGATTAATTCTTATGTTTATGACATTGTAACTCTTGAAAGGATTTGGAGCCTATAAATAGAGTTGTAACACAAAGGGTTGTATGGACATAGAAGATACAATGAAATGAAAGAGAACTCCTCTTTATTCTCTCCTTCAACTTTCTCTCATCTTCTCCATCTCTCTATCCCAATCTCTTGCATATTATTTTATTTTCATAACACGTTATCAGCATGATACTCTACCGGATGAGTTCTTAGCATATTGATGATTCTTATAGATTTTTGTTTGTTTGATAATAACATCTAGATTGTGTGGTATGTAAAGTTTTTTTTTCTCAGAGTTACTTTAACAACTCCCTCTACTTTCTCTTATTGCATTTTTGATTTATTTACTCTTGATCAATCTGGGATAATCTGATGAGCCACAATATGGAATTAGTTTATTCTTTTACCAGATGTTTTAAACACTGGATTCCATGGCTAGGATTGGAGATTGTTGCTATTATTCTATCTTATTTCAATTTTCTTACAAGTTATTTGATATTATTGATGTTATTTTTGTTTTGGCCTGAATCCATATTGCTATAATATATTTTGAAAATATGACCTGAAGTCATATTATTCTGATTATATAGCCAGAAGCTATATTCCTTTTCAATCTTGAAATTATATAACTAGAAGTTATATCATATGGCCAGAAGCCATATATCTCTTTCTATATGACAATATAGCTAAAAGCTATAGTTATTTAATTCCTTATTATATGGCCAGAAGCCATATACTTTTGTTGGATGGCTAGAAGCCACATAATTCATTTATCCTAAAGATAAATGGCTAAAAGTTATATAATATTAAATTCTCATTATTGGCCTGAAGCCATGAGAATTTAATTTTTGTTATAATATTTTACTTTATATTATTTTTTTATCTTTACGAATTTTATTTAATTATCATTTGTATTATTATATTTGCATTATTACATTTTCTGTTATTTTTTATTTTATTCATTGTTATTTATTTATTTTATGTTATTTATTTACTGTTATTACAGTAAACCAGAAGTTTACTGATCAAGACAAATTTATTGTTGGCATGACTTGTTTGATCATCCAAATCATATATAAGATGCAACATATACTCAAAAATTATGACTAACATCTATTGAAGAACCAGAAGATTCTTCATGAATAGCCATCATATTATACAGTTCAAAATTATTATGTATTGCTTGTTCTCAATAGAATATGAATCATGAGAAGATCATTAGTTATGATTTGAAAAGGATCTCTACATTTCTGGAAATATATTGCACTCATATGGGCCCATTCAAAAAGTATGTAAACCATACATGTATTCAGTAAATTTGATAGATGCATCTACAATATGGTTACATATGTGATCATTATTAGCTTGCAGCCTGAAGTTTACAAGATTGTTTGAATAAATCATTATGATGATAAGTGCACAATTTCCAGATTGTACAACCCATAAATTATTTGCTAAAGCCTCCATGTATAGCTTGATCAATACTTATGAGAACAAGATTTCCACTTCAGTGTTGGCATATTTGATTTGATATATTGCAACACTTATACACATCAAACCAACAAAATGTTCCCCGAGAAATTGACTTTTGGTCAGGAGCCATATATTTTCCATCTTAAAAGTTTGAATGTGCAATATTTATTCTTATTGATCCACCACAATGCACATAGATGGAAAGTTGAGATGAATGTTGGGCAATATCCTCATCCTTATTTGTCTCTATATGAAACAAAATTGTGTTTCTAAAAGGAACAAATGGGTTTATAAGACTTGAACTGCATTATTAAATAATTGTCATTTGACAAAGCTTTTCCACATGAGAGGGGAGAAATTGAGTAGCTGGAAAAGAAAACATATTGGATGCATGATTACATGTAGATCGTCAAAAATAATAGTATGAACTAGAAGTTCATCGAATATTGCATTCATGATATATAGCAAAATATCTGTCAGATTCAATTACTGACCTAAATGGGAATTACTAATTCTCATATTCCAGCTAAAAATGCTCCAATTAATATAAATAAGAATTGACATGCCTAAAGCATGGAAAATCAATAAGTTCCAAATATAACACAGTGAATAAAGAGGAGCATATTATTAAGATGATCATATTGAAGAGGTTGGCACTACAGAAGAGGCCAAGACATAACTAATTGCAAAAACCTCAAGAGAGGTTCAGGTACTTGAAAAGTAATATTGAAATTTTGATAAGTTATGTCGCAATGGAACCGAAAAAGATAGATTTGTGGACAACAGTTTTGATAATAATATCATGTGATCAAATGAGGATCTTCTACATAAATCTGTCATGCAAAATAGACAGAAAAGTGATTGCCATGATTAGAAGTGAAAGGAAAAGACGCAGTGAAAATACGATTATACTATTTCGATGTGAGAATTATATGATATGTGAACATTTATGTGAAAACAAAGGTTTTCATAATGTTATGATGATTGTGATGATATATAAGGTATATTATTTCGTGGTGGATACAAAATAATTACTAGTCTGGTAGAATACATAAAAAATATGTGTCTATTGAATATTGTTAAAGCCCTATGGCTCATTGGAAAGTGAAATATGCATCAGAATGCTGAAAAGATATATGACTCCTAAGCATGTCTGAGTATATCATTCAGTATATAAAATATTATATGGAATTAAGATTTTGAGTATATACATAATTGATTGAAAAATGTATAGAATAAATCAACATATCCAGAAGATATGGTAAGTGGATACATTTATTCGACATATCCAGAAGATATGATCGAGAAATACATTTTAGTATATAATTTGATGACAAAGGATCTGTGAAGCTCAGATGGAAAACAGATCAACTATTTGAAAAATCATTGATGACAATCACATCTTTAATTAGTGATATTGCAGTCAGAGAATGTGGTCATCAGGGGGAGTAAAGATTATGCTGTACTCTTTTTTCCTTAACCAAGGTTTTGTCCCACAGGGTTTTCCTGGTAAGGTTTTTAACGAGGCAGCTTCAATATATATTGTGTACTCTTTTTCCTTCACTAGGTTTTTGTCCCATTGGGTTTTTCCTAGTAAGGTTTTAATGAGGCACAATATTTGTTATGGACATTCAAGGGGGAGTGTTATAAACATCTTAGAGTAAATGTCCATAACCCCTAACTCTTAGTATTCCATATGCTTAATGTCACAACCTTGAAACCTCCCAATGAATGCCCTTGTAAGGAGTTTCTTATTCTTAATGCTGTATCATAATGTGGATTGATTCCAATGCCTTTATGTTGTATCATAATGTGGATTAATTCTTATGTTTATGACATTGTAACTCTTGAAAGGATTTGGAGCCTATAAATAGAGTTGTAACACAAAGGGTTGCATGGTGATCGGACCCGATTTTGTCGCCTTCCGGTTCGATACAAAATGATTGCACAAAATTAATGCAGTATAGTGGGCAACCAATTGTTCTTCTCGAGGAGCGGTTTATTGGCTATCCTAGTCTAATTTGGTTATTAAAAACATTGTTGAACTTGGGTATGAAAAGGGGGTTTTGGTTTATGAAAACAATAGTGCAATAACAAAACAATGCAAGAAGTAAATCTTTTTGGTATTTTGCTTTAAAAATGGATTGGTTGAATTAAATCAAAGATGCGAAGAGATAGGCCCTTGATGATGGAACTTGGCTGTCATCGCTCTCAAAATGATATGGAAGTTTATAAATCTCTAAGTCTAGATAAAAACGCCAAGCAATCACTTAGGTCCAGTGCTTTAATTGATGAAAACTCCCTTGGATCCAAGTTAATTACCACCTCTTAAAACATTGTTTGAAACCACTTAGAGTGTAATTGAATGGATGATGCAAATGCTCCAATGATTGTAAATCTACAACCAAAAAATCCAAGCACACACCTTAACTACCAAAAATCATTGACAACTAATTAGATGCAATGGATTAATCACAACTGCAATGCATATATGTAATTCAGCATAAACACATCTTCCAATCCAATTACATAGTCTAATCACAAAATCACAAATCTGTAATTAAGGTCACATGACAGTAGAAATTCCTAGATCTAGAAATTACTAATGCAAGCTAAAACATAGATTAAGACTAAGAAAAACTTCCCTATTGAGCCCATGAACTCAAGCTTCGTTCCCTCACCAAGAGACTAAGGATTTAGCCCCTCATTGCTTTCAAAACGCAGCTATCACTACATATATGTTCTGCCATGAGAGAGACTACAAGAAGGAGAGGAAATGTGAAGAAGAAGGTGATGGGGAAGGTTTAATCGATTTGGAATGGTGGAAGAAGATGGAAAATGGTGGAAAATGGAAGATGAATGAATGGAGAAGTTGGGGGGCTGAGAGAGCAGTGATGGAGGCTCTCCTCTACAAATCTGCAGAGTGGGAGACTCTCTCTTCGTTGTGCTTGCCTTCTATATATATGTAACAGATGAGTGACCTAATTCAAAACGCGCGGCTTCAGCAATAAGCACTTATGTCGCGACATGGAGACATTTAGGTCGCGACCTGGAGACATATAGGTCGTGACCTGTGTCAACTGCATCGCGACGTGTTGCAAAGTGCAGATCTTCTGAAAAATACATCCAAGTCGCGACCTAAACACTCAGGTCGCGACCTAAAGGTGGCAGAGGGCTATATGATTATTATTAGCTCTTGATGAACTTGTGGCTCCTCCTATACTCCATTTTGGGTCTTCAAATCTCCTCCAAATGCCTACAAATAAAGGCAAAGAGCTTTGTAGAAGTTAAATGAATTAAAGATCAAGGCATTCACAGTTTGGATGAGATAAATGACCCATTTTTACCCTTAACTAAGTACAATGCAATGCATGAATCAATATAATCAATAATGGTATAAATGCATGCAAAATGAGGGTAAAGGTATTACAAAACACCATAAAATACTCAAGAAAACCATGTAAATATTGG
>QFDD01005858.1:0-15644 GCA_006871305.1 Vachellia collinsii | reverse complement strand
GAAATTAACCCTAACAGGGGATATCGATCCAGTGAGCATAGTGGCGAAGCTGAGGAAATTTTGTCACACAGAGATAGTTTCAGTGGGACCAGCAAAAGAAGAAAAGAAGGAAGAACCTAAGAAAGAAGAGAAGAAGGAAGACAAGAAGGAAGACAAGAAGAAAGACGAAAAGGAACAAATGGCTGATCTTCTCAAGGCCTATCAGAATTATTATCAGAATCAGATGAGAACGCAATACTATTATCCTCCTCAATACCCCACTTATTATGCAAAAAGTGTGGAAGAAGATCCTAATGCTTGTGTTATCTGCTAAATTTATGTAAATTTTTGAGTCAGTTTGATGCAGAATAATTAAGTTAGGAATAGAACAAGAGAATCCTTGTTCAGTGAGTCATTTTTCTTCTTTCTGGATGCAGAGGAATTAATCTTCTGTTGCTGTAGATGTACAGTGTTTACTCTTTGGCAGCGTGGTGAGGGGTTAAAATTTGTTCAAACTAAATTATTTAATTAATGCAGTAATATTTATCCATATGCTGTTATTAATTAATTATTAATATTGGCGGTTTCAGTTTTTGCGAGTGCGTAAGCACACTTGGGATTGTAATTTTTTAAGTCTGATTTGTCATTTGTGACATTGTTTGGTGAGGTTGGTTAACAGGCCTTTAATAAGAAATTATTATTTTATATTAAATTAGTGCAGATTTGTCGTAACCAAACATTATTGTTGGAACAACATTAGAATTACACGGCAGATATATGGCTTTATTTTTGTTTATGTACTTTTTTAAAAAATAAAATATGTCAAAATTAAGAGCACCACAGCCTTTTTTTTTTTTTTTTTTTAAAAAAAACATGTGATGGGGATAATTTTATAGATGATAGAAACAAAATTACTATCAAAGAGCCGTGACCAATTAAACTCCTTACATAGGCGACATTTAAATAAATCTAATTACTGTTGCGTCATGTTGTGATGGGGACGACGATGTTGATCCGATAATATGTTATTTCATGGATACACTTATTTTTTTTTGTCGAAATTGATAAATAGAACATTGATTGTAAATAATAACTATGTAGATAAAATCTCATATTTTGAATTTATCAAACAAACATTCTGATATCGTCCAAAAAAGAATGTTATTCTCATTTTTAATATAAAATAATGAAAAAAATATATTGTTGGAGGGAAGGGGAAAAAATAGAGAAGTCAAGTTGTTTTATGAAATTAAGGAAAAGAAGAGCAAAGTAGAGAATTAGAGAATAAGAAAGAGTTATTCTTATATGCTATATAAAGTGTAAAGTACATAACATTCACTATAAAAAAATTGACTTTCAGTGACGATAAAAGAACCGCCGCTGAAAGTTCCATCGCTGAAGGTTTCATGGTGACAAAAATAAGTTGCCGCACGACACAGGAGTCGCCGCAGAAGGGTATCTTCAGTGGCGACTTTTATTGTCGCCGTCAAAGGGTACTTTCAGCATTGACAGTATTTTTAAAATTATTAAAGATAATGATTTCAAAATTATTAAAAAATAATAATTTACTCTGGCAATTGCAACATCATCACTGGTCAGTACCACGTCACCGATGACTACTACATCAGCATCATTCCCTGCACACCACGTGTCACCACATATATGCCACCTCATCGCCTAAACCATGTGTCGCCATCTAATAAATCTAAAGTTTTGCCTCCTCCAGAAATCGAACCTCCAACCTCTTGGCCGTGTACGTGAGCCTTTACCAATTGAACTGCAATGACTTTACATACTTTGAACACATATTTAAATATATATATACATATATATAATATTTTACTATATAATAAATTATAAACATTTATACACACATATTTAGGTATATATATTATTTTTATATATATCTATATATACAATATTTAATATTATTATAAACTAAAAATAAATTAGATAATAGTAATATATTATTATAATGAACTAATATTTTTATAAAATTATAGAAATATTAATTTAATAGTTTTTATTTCTTAAAAATATTATTTTTAGATAAAAATTATTTTTAACACAAAATTTTACAAATAAAATTTAAAATAAATAATTTTTAAATAATTAAAAATTAAAAAATTCGTACTTTCAGTGACGATAGAAAATATCGCCACTGAAGGTATTAAATTTTTTTAAAAAGTTAAATAAATATTCTTTAATTAATTTAAAATTAAAAAATCCTAAACTTCACTGAAGATAAAAACTGTCGTCGCTGAAGGTATTAAATTTTAAAAACAAAATTAAATAATTAATTTTAAATAATTTAAAATTAAATAATAATCACAAACTTTATGTCGACGCTAAAGATATTAAATTTTTTTTTAAAATTAAAAAAAATCATAACCTTTAGCGGCGATAGAAAATGTTGCCGCTGAAGGTATTAACTTTTTCAAAAAAAATCAAATAATTAATTTTTAAATAATTTAAAATTAAAAAATAATCTTAACTTTTAGCGGCAACAGAAAATGTCGCCGCTGAAAGTATTAAATTTTTAAAAAATTTAAGTAATTAATTTTTAAATAATTTAAAATTAAAAAATCATAACCTTCAACGGTTACAAAAAATGTTGTAGCTGAATGTATTAAATTTTAAAATGAATTTAAATAATTAATTTTTAAATAATTTAAAGTTTAAAAAAATCTTAACCTTTAGTGGTGACAGAAAATGTTGCCGCTGAAGGTATTAAATTTAAAAAAAATTAAATAATTAATTTTTAAATAATTAAAAAAATTCTAACCTTCAGCAGCGACAAAAAAGTCGTTGCTAAAAAATACCTTTTGTCATCGCTGAAGGTATCCTTCAGTGGCGGCTTTTTTGTCGCTGCTAAAAGTCGTCGCTGAAAGTTTATTTTTTTGTAGTGAGAGATGCCTTCTATTTATAGGCACGGTTTTACAATATTAATGTAAATCAATTCCATAATTATAGAAGATGCTATGGGAATATATAATATCATGGGAATTATGAGGAATATGGATATCTATATAATATCATAACACTTCCTCTTAAATGTCAATGACTAAATATGTACCCAATTTAAAAAAAAATTGCTTAAGAAAAACCTGTAGGACAAAAATCTTGTAGAAGAAAAAGAAAACAACGTTTATATGTATAATTCATAATGCTGCCTCATTAAAAACCTTTTTAGAAAAATCCAAATAGATAAAACCTAGATAAAGGAAAATAAATCCAGTGTGTATTAACTCCTCTTGATAATATCATAAGAGACCTATGAATCTAGAAAAATTTTATATCATAAGCAACTTTCTAAATATTGTTGCAAAAGTAACTTAGTAAACATATTTGGTAGACTTTTATTTGAACACATTTGCTAGATATCAATTTCCTAATCCTTTTTTAGGATTACAATGCTTCTAGATCAACATGTGGATCCAATTGTGACCTATCGATAAGCATCCAATTTCCATGACATGTTCTTATATTGGTGAAGAACTATATTATTTTTATCTGCAATTGATACAGCGAACCTTATGTGGCTAGCATGACACATAAACGCTCTGACTTTACTAGGACATATTACTTTGGAACCAAGTATATCACCATCATCATCTCTTTGAGGTCTAAAGACATGGTACTTTCAGAATAATAGATGAGATCTATCCATAAAATATACTTTAAGACCTTTATACATAAATTTCTTGATACACTAATTATTTCTTTCAAATGTTCAACTTTCACTACCAGGCAATTTTATTCTTCCCAATTCCTTCGTTTCATGTTCTGTTTTCAAGCAATTCACAACTTCTAAAAAATCTTTAGGAATTTTTAATAAAACTCTTCAGGCCTTGACCGTAGCTTGGCTTTCTTGAACTTCGTTTCTTGTTCACCTTCTCTTCTCTTGCTTATCACAGCACCAAGAGAGGTTTAATTTAGAATCCTTAGAAGGAACTAGTGAGATTAGTAAGTTAGTCACTTCAAATCTTACCTCTTCTCCTTGCTTCCTCTTCCTTTTCTCTACTTTTCTTCTTCCTCTCTCTTCCTCTTCTTCACTTCGTGCTCCTCCTTTTTCAGCCGAATATGCCAATGCAGGAGGGCTTTAGATGGTTATATTCCATCTATTAACTTGTTTTAATAATATTTCATATTAAATTAACATGTGGCTGCAATTGCTTGATTTTTTTCTGTGTCACATGGTGTTAGGAGATTAAAATAATATTTCTCCACTGGCCTTATCCTTGATCACGCCACATGCAGCCATTTGAAAAAAAAAATATCATGGAGTCTCCATCATGTGCTTTATTTTACCTATGTAACCTTCCTTCCTTGATAAAGTGAATCTAATCACTTGCAAATACTTTTTGAGAATTCTTTAACCTTAATATCAATATAATATCATCAATAATTCTTTTTTTAAGGGAATAATTCCCTAATTTTTCTGAAGCTCAAATTTGATCTTTAGGTATTTTTACCATAATTTTCAAGAACATGCTTTATTCTTGGATAAAACTCCCTCAAATCCTCTTTTAACTAAATTCTCTATTTCTTGGGCATGAAACCATTTTTATAATTTTATATAAATCTTACAATAATTTTCCCCTTTTCTTGAACAATTATTTGAGGTCTTTTAGTATTTTTAATAATTATATTTGGCAAATAATCCTTTATTTAGCCAAAATTCAATAAATACTGAAAATTCATTCTTGAGGTAATTTATGCTTTCCATACCTCAATTTTTCCTCAAATATAGTTTTGAGAATTATTCTCTACATTTATGTATTTATGGTGCAATTTTTTGATATTCTGGTTTGAAAATTACACTTTTGCTATAACTTAAGATGTTAGATATATAATGTGATTTTATGGTTTTTTTTAATTATTAACCTTACTTTCACTTTTAACCTTTACGCTAGAGAGCCAAATACTATATAGTCCATAAGAATCATTTTATTCGGTAAGACACTTGCTAAGGCTATTGCTCAAAAGGGCTTGGAAGCATATATCATTATGACTCATTCTTGAACTTTTAAGCCAAAAATCCAGGATATGATAGTTAGTCAGAACCAGTACAACTCACTGTGTTGATCTCCTTTCTCCAAACTCTCAGTGATATTTTTCTAACTAAGTTCTAATCAGATTAATTGTTTTTAAAGCAAAATAAATTTTAATCGAACCAATTCACTCGTCTTAGTCATATCTCATTCTAACAACATAAACATATTTGATACACTACAAATCTATAAGTATTCAATTCCAACCATGACCAGTAATGTTCTTATACTATTTTATTCTTTTGAGAACGAGAAATAACAATTCCCTTAGACTTTACAATAACATGGGACATTTTTCTCTACAATTTATTTTCTTAAGCATCATAATTATTTTTGATATTTTTTTTCAATAATATCTCATAATCCCTTAGGATTTATAGCTAATTTTAACATTTATTTTCAATAAATTGATGCAAATTTATTTATATGGCTTTTGTTTATATTGTAACATACATATATATTTGCTCATAATTTCAATAATCATATCAAAATGTTATAATTTTGATATTCACTTAACATTGTTATCTTTTCTAATTTAGGCATTCGGCATACGATCTCATAGCAAAAATGAATTTTGTAATTGGCCATCAAGACTACTACCTTTCAATGACATAATTTTCTATAAATCATTAGTCTTCAAGACTCTATATAGTAAAAATATTTTTTGAAGCTACAAAACTCTTTTGTATCTTTCGATATTTGAACCATATTGATTTGATCCACAAAAATGTGACTAAATAAACAAATATTAATTCTCTTACTATTTTATATACCCATACAAATGTTTAAAATTTAATCTAACCATGTTTCAACTTGAATAAAATTTTGCAGAATAAAACAAGTATATGATTGAAAAAATTAAAATCCAAATATTTTCAAAAATTAAATAACATAAAAATAAATTTTGCAAATTTTTCTAAATTTAAAAATGGCTAACATTAATTTTCCCTTAATTTAAACAATTTAAAATGGCACATAAAATAAACAACATTTGATTAAATAAATCATATATGAAAAAATTACAATTAAACCCAAACAATTAATTAGATATTTAACTTATGACAATTGATGAAATTGTATGTCTAGCAGTAAAAAGACAAAATAGAGTTAAGAAAACTTTATTTAGCGCAAGGCAGTTTTACGGATATTCCACAAATGGTTCAACTGTCAAAAGCCTCCAAAAGGTACCCAAAAAATTATTTCCAGAAATTAAAAACAATATTTTATTATCCAAAAGTTTCTCCAATTAAATCAGATAACCCTAAAAAAAATAAATTCCTCAAATAGAGCAGAAAAACGTTTTTCCCAGAAAATAATAATTGATGAAGCCCTGTATTTGAAACGGAAAGCCGAAAAAGCAAAGAGGGCCAAGAGATTAAAAATTCGCCAAACTAAAATGGAGTTAAAAAAAAAACGACATAGAAGTCCAAAATAGCCTCAGCCTGAGAAAAATAAGAAATTGATCAAATTTATTTAACTGTAGCCCAAACAGGAGATGCACAATCTTGGAAATTACTAAATTCAAAAATTTTTAAGGCAAACAAATATGTATACAAGCCTAAAACCACAGGTTCAAGAAATAAGATGAAGTAGACTTTAAGCCAATGATAAAAAGTTAGTATTACATAAATGTTGACATTTTATCTTATATGGCTGCAAACCAAAATAATCATAGGAGCCCAAATTACATTTTCAAGCTACTGGAAGTAATATAAGAATTTTTTTTTTTTCAAACCAGCCCAATCCTGAAGATTATTAAAACTCCATAAATGCATACCAAAACCTCTCTTCAAAGGAACTAGTTAAGGTGTTTATAAAAAATGATGACCCATCCAACCTATTAGATCTGGACCATTAATATCTAATTTGGATAGTTTAGATCTGATTTTTTTTTATTTTTTACTTTTATGAAAAAACTTATTTTAATGGATTTAAAATTTAAAATAAATTAATCTCTTATGTATCATATTTTCAAATAATATTTTTTATAAAAAAATTGATAGTTTTAAAAAATTAGATTTGAACCGTCCAAAATCAAATCTCAATGGTCTAGATCTAATGAATTGATGAGCTCATTATTTTGATGAGTACCGTAACCGCGTCTCTCTTTAGCTATATGTGAATTGCGTATATTTTTCCTCTCTTGTATTGGAAGTATGAGTGCGTGAATTATAGCGCCAACCCGTTTCAACCAGCGGGCCAAACGGTGCGGGCCTGTGCGGCCCGCACCTTGGCGAGTTGGGAAAACCCCAGCCCGCCATTTTTTTATTTTTAAAATTTTTTAATATATATTTATAAATTTTAATAAACATAAATATTTACAAAAAATAATTAATAGGAAGTTAATTCGCTTCAAAACACATATTTGGAATAAATTTTCATATATTATTTAGTAATTATAATATATTTAATAAATTTTATTTATTTTAATCTTAAACATTTTTTAAAAAATATTCATTTTGATATATAAATAACAATAAGATGGAAACAAGTATATACAATTATGTATTGTGTGGTTGATGAAGATTTAACATTGTAAAAAATTTGTTTAAAAATTAACTTCTAAAAACAAAAAAAAATTTAAAAAAAGGGTTGAGCCTGCATAACCCGCGAGTATGCAGGTCGGGCCCGTGCAGCCTGCATTTTTTCTGGCTGCAAAAACCCGCCCCTAACCCACGGGTTGGGTCCGTTTTCCCGGTACTAGTGAATTATGTACTTGTACACAGAATCAGTTTCTTTATGCAAACCATCTTTTGGAAAACAAACCATCCGAGTGCATTTGTCCTAGAAGAGATAAAGTAACATCTAATAGCATGTGCTCCGTTTGATGCATAGAATGCCATCCAATTGTTCACCCAGGACAAGAATGACCAATTCAACCTTGCTTCTCCCATACACATAAATGATACTGATGGAGAAGATAAACAAATATAGCTACACTTGTTAGAAATGTAGAAAACTGGTCCAAGAATTAGGCGTAGCAGAAACATACCTTCCTCGTTGAATCTCATGTCGCATATATTTAGATTTAGGTTCAAATCATCTAGAAAAAGTGATACTTTAATTTTCATATACTTTATAACAATAGAAAGTTAAAAATCATGCAGTTTGACTTGTTAACGGTCTATAAAATATATAATTCAAGAAAAAATGGACCATAGGCTCATATATTTTGGGACTAAGAAAGTGCATGGATTATTTCTCCGCACATAGATCTTTCTAAAAGAAAGAATCATGCTCAATATCAAGTATTAATTCATATATAGATTGTGTCTAGTAAAAAGAGTTAGTCTCTTACAAACTGATGAACTAATGTTTATATCCCAACTCGAAAAAATGCCTTAATCCTCATAATATTATCTCTTCAAAAATCAAGAAAATGGAAAATTTTTAACCAAATTTCTCAATTTTTTAACAAATTGAAATAATTAAAATATCCCCTCATCTCACTTCCCCTCCATTCCTCTCCAATCAAACAGGATAAAAATTAATTAAAGTTAAATATTAAGTAAATATTGACTTGATAATTACAAGGAATAATAGCGATTGATTAAAGCATGCAAAACAGAATTTTATAAGTTCATATTCATTAAATAAAATAATTTTTTTAAATTTTAATTTAACTGAAGACAACACATTTCAAAATAAAAAATAGGGAAAATAAAAAAAGAAAATCTCCCATTAAAAATTTTATTGATAAAAATGACTTAAATCAAGTGTTGGTACCTTTTATGTTTAAAATTTACACCGGTACTTGAATTTAGGTTTTTTTTCCACTAATAAAATCTGAGTTAAGGTATAATTTACCCTTCCGTTTACTTTCTATTCACTTTCCGGGCCCTTTATTCATCTGCAGTTATTCATTTAGCCAGTATTTTTCAGTTACAGAAAATGTGGATATTACAAATGCCATTCCTTAATATTGATGTACTCATTGGTTTGAACTCGTTGTCCTCCAGTAGTGTATTAATTGACCATAAGAACTAAACTCTAGTTTTCCATCTCGAGAAAACAGTTCCTTATACCGAGGTGAAGCTAATTTTATTGTTGAGGCAGATGTTTGAGGAAATGATGCCAATGTTATATTGTTTTCTTTTCTACCCAAGTTGATGCTAAGGAATCACTTGAGAACATTCAAGAGGTGAAAGAATATTTGGAAGTTTTTTTTTTAAGAAAATTAGTGAACTGCCTTCAGAAAGGGAAGTTCAGTTTGCTGTTGATTTAATGCCCAGAGAAGGCCCAATTCCCAAAACTCCTTACAGAATGGCTTCGAATAAAATGCAAGAGTTAAAGAAACAGATTGAGGAGTTGTTAGAGAAGAGATTCATTAGACCTAGTGTATTGCTCTGGGAGCTCTAGTATTATTTGTGAAAAAGAAAGATGGAAGTTTGAAGTTATGTATCGATTATCGGGAGTTGAATAAAGTGACACTGAAGAATAAATATCCACTTCCCTGGTTCCATGATTTGATTGACCAATTATCTGGACTAAGCGTGTTCTCCAAAATTGATTTAAGATCAGTCTACCATCAGCTCAGAGTGAAAGCTGAGAATATTCCAAAGATGTCTTTTAGAACTAGATATGACCATTATGAATTTCTACCGATGTCGTTTGGCCTGACGTATACCCCTGTGATTTTATGGATTATATGAATTATCTTTTGATAGTACTTGGATCGATTTGTTATAGTCTTCATTGATGATATTCTATTGTACTCAAAATCTGTCGAAAGAGCATGAAAGGCATTTGAAAATAGTTCTGGATATTTTGAAAGAAAAATGTTTATACTCTAAATTTAACAAATGCAAATTCTGGTTGACAAAAGTGAGATTCCTAGGCCACGTGATCTCTCCAGAAGTGGTTTATGTGGACCCAAGTATGGTTGATGCTCTACTGAAAAGGGAGAGACCTAGAACAGTCATAGAAGTACGTAGTTTCCTAGGTTTAGCAGGCTATTACTGAAGTTTAATACAGAAAGAATTTCTCTTGGATTGCCTTACCGCTGCCTAAGCTTAAATGAAAGAACGAAAAGTTTATATGGGATGAAAAATGTGACGCAAGTTTCCAAGAATTGAAAAGAAGGGTAACCACAACACCTGTGCTAGTAATCTCTGATACGAATAAGCCATATATAGTTTACAATGATGCTAATGAGCACAAACTGAGATCTGTGTTGATGCATAAATGTAGAGTGGTAGCATATGCCTCATGGCAGTTGAAGCTACATGAGGAAAATTACCCCTTCCATGATTGGGAGCTGGCAACAATTGTATATGCTTTAAAGATATGGATGCATTATTTGTATGGAGCAACTATTGAACTGTACTATGATCCTAAGAGTCATAAGTATTTGAAAGATAAAAAAGAACTGAACTTGATATAGAGGAGATGGATGAAGTTGCTCAAGTATAAAGACTACCAGATCAAGTACCATTCAAGGAAAGCAAATGTTGTTGCTAATGCTAGGAGCCAAAAGATCCGCAGATGGAAATAATTAAGGTAATGATGGATGAACAGTGATTGTTGGAGAACTTTCGAGAATGGAGTATGATGAGTCAATTCCAAATAAGGGTAGAAAGGTTTGGCACTACTCAAATTATCAATGATATTGAGGAAAAGATTAAGGAAGCACATATGCAAGATAAATTTGAGTAGAACATTGTGGCTTGAATGAGAGAGGAGGTTCAAGAGAATTTAAGAAGACCCATGAGAGAATAATCAAATACAGAGAAAGATATTATATCTCTCTAAAGCCTATTTTGAGGCAGCAGATATTAGATGAAGCTCACAAAACTAGGTACACTATCCATCTGAGAATGATGAAAATGTATCACAGGCTAAAGCAGTCTTTTTGGTGGCTTAGAATGAAGAGATATTACTGAATATGTGGCAATATGTCTTATTTTCCAGAAACTAAAGATTGAACATCAAAAGCCATTAGGAATGTTGCAAAGTCTACAAATTCCAAAATGGAAATAGGATAGTGTTACAATGGATTTCATTGTTGCATTGCCAGAAGCATCAAAACATAATGGTCATAGTTGATAAATTGACCAAGTCAGCGCATTTCCTAGCAATTGAATCTAGTTATCCATTGGAGAAGTTGGTATAGTTGTACATTAAAGAAATAGTGAGGTTGCATGGTGTGCCAAAGAGTATTGTCTTGGACATAGATCCGAGGTTTACATCGAGATTTTGGAGATCTTTACAGGATGTCATTGGTACAAAGCCAAGTTTTAGCGTAGCTTATCATCTTCGGATAGATGGCCAATCTGAGAGGGCAATTCAAGCGTTAGAAGATATGTTAAGAGCATGTGTACTAAAATAGAAGGGAAAGTAGGATGTTTATTTACCTTTGGTAGACTTTTCCTATAACAACAGTTAACATTCAAGTATCCAAATGGCTCCATATAAAGCTTTATATTCTCTATTGTGTTGGACTGAACTATAGAAAGAAGCTTCATATCGATGAGTTGTTAAGTTTGAGTTGTTATAACTCATGTCAATGGATAGTTATTTGCATTATAATATTGTGTAGGCTTTGAAAATAGCAAGGGAGCCTGCTAAGAGCAAGGGACAAGAAAAGCCCAAGTCCAAGCCAAGTTAAGGTTAAAAGGTGGCAAATTTACTAATTTATGCATTAATGTTGTTATTGATTGTTATTTATGATTGTTTGCCATGACATTTGATTTAGTTAAGCTATGTGATGTTTGAACATGTAAATCCTTATTTGTTTCATGCCTTGGCTATGTGCAAGTTTTGATTTAGTTACATATACTAATGTTCATACTCATGACTAGTTAGTTCACTTAATAATGATCATGCATATTGATATGTTAGTTAGTAATATTTCCTAATGAGATTTTCAAGAAATCTTATTCTTTCAAAAAATGCAACCCTCTAGGCCCAAGTTTAAAAGGTGGGGAAATGTCTTCAAAATGTTGTGAATGTGTGATCATAAGGCCAAAGTTTGTATTTAAATGTCAAATTTATCATGTGGAAATTATATGTTAAACCTCAACTTTGATATGCATGCTATGGATACTATGTAATTATGTTGATTATGTTAAGTAAGCATGAATATGAAATGTATGAGCAAATATAGTTCAAGAAAAACAAGTTATAAGTGAAAAAAGGGCACAAAACCCTTAATAAATCCCTAATTTTAGGTAAGATAAAAATGGGGTAACTGAGATCCAAATTCTATGAATTTTTTGAATGAAATATTAAGGATTCCAAACTTTAAAATGAGTCACAATTTGCCTAATTTGGATGTATACAAAGAAAGTTATGCACTTCTAAAGTTTAATAAAAAAAATAACAAAATAAACAGTGTTTTTTCATGAGTTATTCTATTTTGCTTGAACATGAAAATAGCCAATTGATTATTTTTTTTCCCTTGTAAAGAATTGAACCACTTAGATTCGATTTTTATAGAAATAGTTATGATTTTTCAAAATTGGTAACAATTTTAAGGTTACCAAGTAAATAGTAACCTTAGAAGCAATTTTTAAATTTTATTTGATTCACTAATTCTAAACTTTAAAAAGTGTTCAAGTTGTATAATAATGATCTCCATGGCTGATAAAAGTAAAGATAAAAAGTGTTACAATATATTCCTCTGTCCCTAGTTCTAATGAAGGAAAATTGAGGATATGGGTTAAACTAATGATTATGCTAAGTAAGTTATTTTTGCTTTTATTTTTGAATGCAAGGAAACTTTATTTTAATATTATAGCTTTTTTATCAAGTAGCAACCCTATTTATATTTTAATCATATAATTAATATAATAAATTTTGCAAATATGCAGTTTCATAAAGGCCCAACAAGATAGTCCAACCCAAGTGCAAGCGCTTTTAGCAAGGCCCATGTTGAAGGCTTTGCCTGCAATATAAATATGTTGGGGGGGGGGGGAAGAAAGGAAAGGGATTTTTTTTTATACAAAAAAGTTTAGATGAGTTGATCCTAAAGGTTCACAAAGGTTAGAAGATACCTACAAACTCAAAGAACACTTACAATGATATTTACATATTGTTGACTAACAAATGCTCACATCAGCAAAAAGATTTAAACTCATAACCTTATGGTTTATGAATCAATTCCTCATCAATTGAATCAATTTTTATTGGTAAGGGTTCAATTCAACATTGTTATCAAAATCAATCAGGAATGAGGGCCCCTCCATATCTGCTGAAGAAGCGGTAAGTTGGGTATGTGGTTTAGACCCTAACTCTATCCCATCAGCTATTGCATAATTGATTGGAATTATCAATGACCTATATTTTAGAAAAGTCATGCACACGAAGTGACAAGTTGTTCTAATCCACATATGCATAGCGAACCTTACTAAAGTAGATTATTATCTCACCAAACTGTCTCATAGTATGGAAAGTCATTTTGGTGTCTTTCATCAACTTCCACCCAAAGTTCAAAAAATCAGACCTGTCATTGAACCGGGTGAGACAGTAGTTCAAAGGTTGATGGTTCAGATCGGGTTCAAGCCGGAGTTAGACCGGCTATATTAAAATAATATA
This sequence comes from Vachellia collinsii, assembly GCA_006871305.1. Classification (NCBI taxonomy): domain Eukaryota; kingdom Viridiplantae; phylum Streptophyta; class Magnoliopsida; order Fabales; family Fabaceae; genus Vachellia; species Vachellia collinsii. Next base: position 2,076 of record QFDD01005858.1, on the reverse strand, counting down.
ATTTAATAGATTATATTTTATTTTAAAAAAAATTAATAGATAAAACCTATAATATTATTTTATTTTACCCATGTTTTAAATTTTTAGAGTTTAATTAAATATCAGTGATAAAAAATTGGGATAAAATGAATTAATTTTATCTGATATCCTCATGAATAAATTTGTTTAAATATAAAACAAAAAATTAAAGACTAATTTTGTTACCATATTTTTTAAAAAAATTAATGAACCACATCATCATATACTCTGATTCCCCTTTTTTTATTGTTTCTAGCTTTTTTTTTTTAAAATAAGAGGCGAACCGGTTGAACCACTAGTTCAAACGGTTCGAACCGATCACCGATTCAAATGTCAACCGGACCGGATCAGTGGTTGGTTCACTGGTTTCCAGCCTGAGCCGACCAGTCCGGTTTTTTGAACAATGATTCCACCTATTTGTTTATGAAGTGGATTTTGATGGAGGAAGTTAATTGCTTTTAATAGTTATTGTTTGAAAAGTAATAAAATGCAGTATTTAATAAAAAAAATCAATCAAAAGTGTAATATGAATTCTATATCGAATTACATTATTAATAGGCGAGAATTCTCCAAATTTCGTGTGTGACATCTTCAGTAAAATACTTTGATCTTCCTTTTATTTAATTCTAATTACAAAAAAAAATCTTGAAAACATAAATTTTAGTTCAGCCTATTAACATTATTATTTTTTAAAGATTTTAAATAAACATAATATTTATCAATTAAAAATTATATTAACCTAAATTGCATTTGACTAATTTATCCCTAGGCAAGAACCTACCTACTTGGTTTTCTAAACTTAAGATACAACTGCCAAATTAAATATTGATATCTTTAGTCCTAAATATACAAATTTAAATACCTAATTTATAGAGAATAAAAAAATATCTAATTTAGTTATTTGTTAAAACTGTGTGTTGATTTTCCTAAAATATTAATTTTAATTATTTACATTAAAACTAATCATCGATAAAAATTATTTAATATGTGCAATCAATGGAAATAATTTAAAAAAATTGTAAATTGAAAAAATAATGTGAATCTGGATCTTCCATTAAACCAAAAAAAAATCATTTAGTTAGTTTTCATATTTATCATAAAAGCAAACTTCCTAACTAGCTTTCATTTTTGGAATTGGAGGAGTATTTTTTTTTTTTTTTGCGTCTACGGTAATAAAATTTTAGGTAGGAGAGTGGGCTCATGCAAGCCGAGCCGAGGAGTATTATTTCCTGGCTTCCATCGTGCCTCCTATTCATTTTAAGCGTTTTATAGCGAAAAAAGAACACTTGGTGGTGGGGATAAAAAAAATAGTCGAAATCCCACAACGAAGATAGTGTTTGATTCAATCTTCGATGATTGCTGAGAAATAAAATAAGTTTTGACTTCTAAAATTAGTCCTTGATAACCATCCATTAATGAAGGCTGTGGTTTAGTGAAAGTAGTTAATTTTTTATAATATAAAAATCAATGTTCGAACTCAAATTTAATAAAAAGGCTCCTTGATGGAGAACGTTCCTTGTAATATTGCTTATCAATTCCCACTGAAACACAGCAACACACATTTCTTGACCATTGTTAATTTCAGTTCTGCAGAAAGCTTTCTATTACTGTATATAATTCAGATCAAGGCCGTAAATGAACTGAAGCAAATTCTCTCATTTTCCCAAGGTTCAAAAAACCGGACCGGGCATTGAACCGGGTGAGACAGTGGTTCAAGGGTTGATGGTTCAGACCGGGTTCAAGCCGGAGTTAGACCGGCTATATTAAAATAATATAATTTAATAGATTATATTTTATTTTAAAAAAATTAATAGATAAAACCTATAATATTATTTTATTTTATCTATGTTTTAAATTTTTAGAGTTTAATTAAATATCAATGATAAAAAATTAGGATAAAATGAATTAATTTTATCTTATATCCTTATGCAAAAACTTGTTTAAATAGAAAACAAAAAATTAAAGACTAATTTTGTTACCATATTTTTTAAAAAAATTAATGAACCACATCATTACACTCTGATTCCCCTTTTTTCATTGTTTCTAGCTTTTAATTTT
>QFDD01005857.1:0-16147 GCA_006871305.1 Vachellia collinsii | reverse complement strand
ACAAGTAGGCCACCAAGATAATATATTCCCAACTAATATACTGTTAGACCTTCACTTTACACACGCACTCCATTATTTTATGACATTTTGAACTGGTTGTTTTACTTTAATTTTAGTTTCATATCTTAATGCTTGTTTTAGTCATTCAGTAATCCCTTGATTCATTTCACTTTCTCTCCATCGGCTCTCCTGCAGAAGCAGCAACAACCTCATAACTCTAGCTCTCTCTCTTTTCTGATGTTTACAGAAAACAAGGTTCGTCATCTCGATCTGTTCCGCCAACCCAGCGATTCACAGGTAACTCTCCGCTCCGCCTACACTTTTTTTTCCGCTTTTGGTTTAATTGATGATGATGCTGATTGCTACAGCTTTAACGGATTCTTCTTCTTCTTATGATGATGATGCTGTTGCTGCAGCTTTAACGGATTCTTCTTCTTCTGATGACGATGTTGATGCTGCAGCTTTAACGGTTTCTTCTTCTTCTTCTTCTTCTTATGATGATGATGAAGATGATGATGCTGTTGCTGCAGCTTTAACGGCTCCTCCTCCTCCTCCTCCAGAAGGAAGAAACGAATGATCTTTCCAACACTTTAACATCTTTGATACGGATACGGACGGAAGATTCCATGGATCTGGCGAATGAGCATCTGAGCCAGCACGGTACGCAATTCCATTAATCCTTTCACTTTCTGTGGGAAGATATTATTTCACGTAATCATCAGAAAATAGAAGCCGTGTATTAAATAGGAATCATAGAGGGATATTTTGATCAACACAGAAGAAATTAATTCCCAACAACTATTTATAGCCTTCAATTATAATACTCACTCATCCCCTTCTTAAACATCTCAATTTATTGAATTGGTTCAATTCTTTTTTATTAAAATTCAGTTTGGAATTATCCGCATTTTTTTAGCAATTTTACCCATAGAGTTGAGAATTCAAGCTGTAGGGTTGGGCCCTTCATGGACTTGAACCTAAACCGGTTGACCCGTTTAAGCCCGTTAACATTAAATGGTGATTTGTGAAGCCTGGCCCTTGAACTAGCAGGCCCAGGTTGGCCTGCGGGTTTTTGGCCCCGTTTAATTTAATTTAATTTTTAAAAAGTAGTTTGTATGTAAAAAATAATATAACCAGTTTAATATTAAAATTGGAAAGAATAACTATTTGAGAAGTAAAAATTTTTGTGTGTCCTTAGATAGCAAGTATAATAACTGAAAATAAGTGTTTGCTTGAAATGATTTTTTTTAAAACTTCAAAGAAAAGAGAGAGTTGTTATAATATAATACATTATATAAGTTGTAACAAAAATTATGTTTTAACAATATTATTTTCTTTTCACATTTTTAGATTTTTATGGGGTATATGATTGACAAAAAAAAATTTAAAATAAAAGATTTGTTTCTGAAACTTGAAAGCAAATATAAAAAGAATAAATAATGTCTGAAATAAAAATAAAAAAATAATTTGATGGACCTAAAAGGGTCGACCCGCCGTAACCCTACGTACTAATCTTTTTAGACTTACTTTCTTTTTTAAACACTAAATTATAGGCCTAATCTTTGATTTAAACGGTTTTAATTGGGTTGAACCCGACTCTATCATCATGTAGCTCACCTTTTCAATTGAGGTTTATTATTTTTTGATTGGACTCTCAAAAATACATATAAAAAACTTAAAAGAAAATTATCAATTTAGGACTCAGTGTCATTCATCAGTAATTGAGAATTATGCCCCATTTGGTTGTGTGGAATTAGAAGGGTGAGACGAGGAATCAGAAGTGGAAGTGCAATCAATCATTTGGGTATTCTTGAATTTACTTCCACGGAATTCTCAGTTTCCCAACCCCAATGAGAACCTGAAAACTGGGCCTTTAACCTTTTTGGCACTCCTCCATCTTCCTCTCCATTCTTCCTGAAACCACCAAGAACTACGATGACGGCGGGCGACGAGGATGACAACGAACGGTGGTTCTTCATTTTAGATTTCATAGAGCTTCGTCCAATCGCTCGACAAAGGGCGTTAGTTTGTTGATCTCCATTGAACGTCAATGGCGACGGCAAATCCCCACTGCTTAGCGATGCCGACATAATCTTCGTGCTTCAACGTCTTTGCTGAGGGAGATCAAATCAAATCGCTGGCAGTCGGGGGTGCTACGGCGACGGCTTCGTCTTCTCCTTCTCCCTCTTCGATCTCCCTCTTCGATTTGTGACTCCTCCCTCTTTTATCTGCACCCGTTTTCCCTTTTTGTCTTCTCCTTCTCCCTCTGGGATCTGAGTTTTTGATTTATAATTTTCAGGTTATTGAAGAGTTTTTTGTGATAATTTCTAGTTGTTTGTTGGATTCCGACAATGGTGGTAGACAATGTATGGTCGTTCTTCTGCATGTCGGGAATGCTTTGGGCTGACAGGAGGGGCATAGCTTCTTCTTCTTGTTTTTTTTTTTCCTTTCCTTTTTTTAAGGGTGTTTTAGTATTTTTATAGTGTAAATATATATTTAAATTAAAAATCATATATTACTTTTAACCTCTTACTAAATATATTTTAAAATTCATTTCTAGTTTTGAATACACTTTCATTAAAGACTTTTTAGTGTATAAAACGGAACATTTGTTAGAGGTGGCTCAGACTAGAGGGAGTACTCCCAAGGGCACAATTAGATTTTGTATTGAATTGAAAAGCTTTTGAATTCTTTTAAAATGTTAACTAATTATAAATAATTCATTATATGGTGTGTGATTCTTCTTGTCATTAGGCAAAATTCCTAGACGATTTGCCTAGAAAAGGGAAAAATAAAAACAGAGGATTTGGGGATGGGCTAAAAATTTGATTTTGCACTTAGAGACAAAATGCACCTTCCAATGACCAACCGGTTGGATCCAACGAAAGGGGATGCTCCCTTCAAACATAGCAAATCAATATTCGAATCTTCATTAAAAGATGTTCCACATTTAGTATCCATTAATGCTTTAAACAACATTACCCCTCATAGAAGGATACATGTGCTTATGAAAAAAAAAAATGTAATTTTCAGTTGACTGCACAATTGATTTTACATCAGAGTTCGGTGGGAGGAGGAAGCAAAAAAGGAAGAGAAAATAAGGAACAAAATGAGAAGAGGAAAAAACACAAAAAAAAAAAAGACATGTATTATATATTTATATATATATGAGGCCAATGAATTATCTTTTGGATTTTGAATATATTTACAATGCTCATTATAGTCATTCACAGTAAATATTAACTTGTACATATCATTTTTATGTGTTTGTGTAAAGTGGCAGGCAAAAAATACAAAGTGTTCTTGAGTTATAGTAGAGGCGAAGGCACTGCTGAAGAATCTTTTTCTCGCCGTGTATATTCATCACTAAGGAAAGTTAAAATTTCTGTTCCCAAAGATGACATCTCAATTGAATTATTGCCAAGCATTATTGAAGGTTCTAAAATTTCAATCATCGTCTTCTCTAAACAATATGCTACTTCCAGAAAGTGCCTTGACGAACTTGCAAAGATCATGGAGTTTCGCAGAGCATATGATCAGGTAGTTCTTCCCATATTCTATGGTGTGGATCGGTGTGAAGTTCGTAATCAAGAATTTAGTTTTGGAGAAGCATTTCGAGGCCTTATACAAAGAATTTCACCCACTGAAGATCAAGTGTCAAGGTGGAGGGCAGCTCTCAATGATGCTGGAGGCAATTATGGATTTGTTGTTCTGCCTAGTTTGGAGTCCAAGTAATTTATTCTTACCCTTTTCTTATGTGTTTTATTTATTTTTAATTTTGCTAATACTACCTTCTCTAGTTTTTAATATGAGAGATTAAGGAGGCCAAATATTACCTCTGGATCTTAATATATATTAGCCTCGATTGATTTTTTTGGGGTGATTAATTGAGGAAAGTTAAGTTAATTGATATATTTATCATTTTTTTGAAAATTAATTTGTCTGACTTATAAACTGATAAATAATCTAGCAATACACATAAATATTTTAGAATATATACATGTATATGTATGTAATCTAAAGCAAGTTATTTGACTTCCTTAATCTCCTAAAAAAAGTTAGCTTGTGTTTATATTAAAGACTAGAGGTAGGAAATTACTTTAAAATATTTACAGTTATCATTTTCTCCAAACTGATTTGCTTGACTTATAAACCTATATATAATTTAATGAAATGCAAGAATAAATACTTTTAAGCAGTATATTTAGTTTCATTAATCTCCCAAGAAGAAAAACTCAATTGAATTTTATATTTGTGTGTGTGTGTGTGAGAGAGAGAGAGAGAGAGCAATTTCTTGTCTGCAATCTATATAACAATTTCTTTCTTTTTCTGCATTTGTTTCTTCATAATTCACAGCAATGAAAATGATGTTATTCAAAATATTGTCAAGAATGCTCGTCAAATATTATTGGACAGGAAATGCCCGTTTGCTAGAGATGGCCTAGTTGGAATGGGTTGTTGAGGTGAAGAAGTGATTAGAATGCTTCAAAAGCATCAATCAAAGGATATTGTCTCTATAGGGATATGGGGAATGGGTGGTGCAGGCAAAACAACTCTTGCTAGACTCATTTTTGACCACATTTATTACGAATTCGAGAGTGCATTTTTCCTTCTAAATTTCAGCGGGAGAGTCCCTAAATTAGATGAAAGGCTAAAATTGAAGGAGAGGCGAATCCAAAAGAAGCTTCTTTTTGTGTTTGATGATGTGGATCACATGGATCAACTTCATGTTTTAAGTGAATATCGTCAACTTTTTGGTAAAGGGATCAAAATAATCATCACAACTAGGCACTTAGATCTGCTTAAGGCTTTTCAAGTGGAACTGTTATATAGCATGAAGCTCTTGAGCGACCATGAGTCTCTTCAACTTTTAACAAGTAGAAAAGCATTTAAACAAGTAATTCTTCAGGATGCAGAATTTTTCCAAGTTTGCAGAAGAATGGTTGCTTATTCTGAGGGACTGCCATTAGCTTTCAGGGTTCTTGGCTCTATTATGTATGGCAAGTCACTTATGGAATGTGAATCGGCATTGATGAAACTAAGCACAGATCTGCCTTGTCAGATATATGACCAACTAAAGCGTAGCTTCAACTCTTTAGATGGTAAAGAAAAAGAAATATTTCTAAATGTAGTCTTATTTTATGTTGGGGAGGACATGGGTGATGTGGTACAACAGTTGGATCGTCGAGGATGCAATGCTAGCATAGGGTTAAGAGTTTTAGTTGATCGAAGCCTTGTAACCATTGATGACAACAAAAAACTTAGAATGCATAATCTGTTGCAGCTCATGGGAAGACAAATAATACGTCAAAGTTCACAAAATGAGCATCCAAATCAAGGTAGGTTATCATTTAATTTATGTGGATGCATATGTGTGTGTTATCCATAATATTTCTAGCATTTTGTAACATTCAATTATAAGAATATCTATATCATACTCGTATTAAATTAAATAGGAATTTAATTGCCTTATTGGTATTATGTATTTTTGAAATAGAACATTCAGGTCATAGGTATGAGGTGTTTTTGAGTTTTAGAGGCGAAGATACTCGAGCAACTTTTACTTCACATCTCCATTCGGCTCTATGCAATGCTGGCATTATTGTCTTCAAAGATGATGTTGAGCTTCCTAGAGGAAATCATATCAAAACGGAACTACTGCAAGCAATTGGAAGTTCAAAAATTGCAATCATCATTTTCTCTAGGGAATATGCTGCTTATAAATGGTGTTTGGAGGAATTGTCAATAATCATGGAGCTCCATAAATCAAATGATCAGGTGGTTTTACCTGTGTTTTATGACGTGGATCCATCAAAAATTCGTAATCAATCTTCTGGTTTTGGAGAAGCGTTTAAAGATCTTATTGAAAAAAATTCACCACCAAAACATCAAGTTTTCAATTGGAGGACAGCTCTAACCGAGGATGGGGGCATTGCAGGGATCGTCGTACTTGATTCCAGGTAATTTTTTTACCTTCTCTAATTGCTTTTGATTAAGATACCTTATGTGTATTCATTATGTATATGTGTGTTATTTGGAATACTTTTGGAATATCGCTTACCATATTATTTGTAACACGACTTACTTTTGCTTGCTCCCTAGTAAGCTCAATTCTGAAAGTTACATAATGTAGATTTTTATCAAACACATACTCAATCCATAGGAGATATTAGTGCCATTCAGCCCAAGGGAATTTGGCAATATAGCAACTAATTAACCATGCATGATTGTGGGAATTGCAAAATGAAGCCTTTTTTTTTTAATCAAAATTAAAAGTGGGTCTAACCAAAAATAAGCCAGTCACCATTCTAATGCAAAATGACTTCCATCCAATTTTACATTAGATATACATATATAATGATGGGATGATCAAGACCTTTGTCAAGAAGAAAATTAAAGGAAAGTTTTTGAAGAATGTGTGTGTGTGTGCGCGCACGAGAGATCATTTGATAAATATTAGAAATTGGAAGAATAAAGAAGCGATTTTGTTATCTTACGTAGTTTTGAATTTTGATAGATTGAGAATGAGATTCAGACTGTGAGTGCGATTAAGACATTACAGTAACATTTGATATGTAATAATATTTGGAGGGAATAATTTTATCAAATTATTTTTGTAATACGTCCTAAAATTTCTTGTATTCCTTGTCATTTAATGAAATCTCAAGTTTAAATTGCCTTGTCTTGTATTCCTCTCTACTTCTCTCTGATTCTCTGTCTCTCCCCCTTTCTCTCCACTCTTTCCCTTTCGTGCAACAACAGTTTTTCTAAATCAGTTATTCAACTTCCACAAACACATATGAGCATAAACTAACCATGGTAGAAAAGAGTTTAACTAGGATAAAGAAAATCCTATCATGGTTTGATAAACAAGAAAGGTTGACCATGATAGAAAAGATTATGGATTAACTTTAAAACAACTATCATGGTTAAAAGAATTACACTTTCCCTTTCAAAACCCTAAAATATTAAAACTGTAGTAGAGAAACCGAAGCCACACCCAAAACCTTAATTTTCAAATTTAATCACGAACAACATGTTTAATTCATAGAAATCACGTGTTCACTATGGTAAATGACACAGAGAGCAGGTTCCCACTCAATCATGACATGATCTACGGCCACGAATGACAAAGAGAACCAAGTCTTTGTCTCTATTCATTTAATGTGGCGAAGACACCCTTCACCATGACAAACGATATAGAGTGTCATTCACCACCAAAGCACCATTCATCATGATGAGCAGTTGAGCACTACCTTCGCTGTGGTTAACGGCTCCAAAGAGCCACTCCCAAGGCATTAACCACAAACTCATCACCAAAGACTTTAAACCTCAAATTCAATCTGATCATCCACTAACACCTCAATCAAAGGCCTAATCAAGCTTAATTAACTTTAAATTTGAAGATAGGAATCCAAAATGTTACATGCCCATTCTAAATCATATAAATAAGTGTGATATTCATTGCTATAAATTAATGTGCTCACAATGAATTGTATATTTGTTTTGCGGCTAAATAGTGAGTGCTTTAATACATTTTCTCTTACTGTCGCTACCACAAGTTAGGTCCTTTCTCTTTGATCTATAGTTCATTCACAAGATCTCTTCTGTAAACACCTGTAGCTTTCAAAATATTGACTTTCTCTATTTGTTATATTACATGTTTATATATCTAATGCGCATTGCCTATTATGTTTATATGATTTGCAGGGATGAGAGTGAAAATGTGAAAGATATTGTTGAGAATGTCTGTAATATATTGGACAAGAAAGACTTGTTTATCGCTGAGCATCCAGTAGGAGTGGATGATCGAGTGCAACAAGTGATCACAATGCTCCAAAACCATCAACCTAAAGATGTTGTCATGGTAGGGATATGGGGAATGGGGGGTATAGGCAAAACAACTATTGCCAAAGCCATTTATAATGAAATTGGCCGCACATTTGATGGTAGAAGTTACCTTCCAAACATTAGAGAAGTTTGGGATCAAGAAAAGGACCGAGTGAGTTTACAAAATCAACTTCTTTCTGAAATATGCAAGACAACAAAAATTAAGATAAATAACATTGAATCAGGAAAAATCACATTGAGGGATAGACTTCACCATAAAAAGGCACTAGTTGTGCTTGATGATGTGGATGAGTCAGTCCAACTGAATGCTTTAGCTGGAAGTCGTGAATGGTTTAAAGAAGGTAGTATAATAATCATCACAACTAGAAATAAACGTATACTCCATGCAGTGGATTGTGGTGTTTATCTAATGAAGAATTTGGATGCAATGGAATCTATTAAGCTTTTAGTTGGCATGCATTTAAACAAGAAAGTCCTAAAGAAGATTTCACTAAACTTACAAGAGATATAGTCGCATACTCTATGGGACTTCCATTGGCTCTTGAGGTCCTTGGCTCCTATTTATTTGGTGCAGAAGTGCAGGAATGGAAGATTGTATTGAAGAAACTTAAGAAAATCCTCAATGACAAGTTACAAAAGAAGCTAAAAATAAGCTTTGACACTTTAGATGATTTTGAGAAAGAAACATTCCTTGACATATCTTGCATTTTTATTGGAATGGATAGAAATGATGTGTCGCACATATTAAATGGTTGTGGATTTTTTGCTGACATTGAAATCAAAACCCTTATGGAACGAAGCCTTGTGACCATTAATGAGAAGAACATGCTTGGTATGCATGATTTGCTGCGGGATATGGGAAGAGAAATAATTCGTGAACAATCTCTAAAGGAGCTTGGAAAGAGAAGTAGGCTGTGGTTTCATGAGAATGCGCTTGATGTATTATCAAAACACATGGTAGGAACTTTTATATCTAATATTTACTATTTCCAGTGGACATGTATTGCTCGATAAGCACAAATGATGAGAATATATATCAATAAATTAGTCTTACTGTATGCATTTTATAGCTCATATTGTACTTGCATGCTTGATATATAAGCTTGACCATGGCATATGTGTTTCCATTTTGAATTTTGGAAAACAAATGCACACCTTGATTTCCATGTACTTTTCTCTTTGTAGGGAACAGAGGCTATTGAAGGACTGTCTTTGAAGTTATCACAAAGTGAAAGGGTGAATTTTCAGACAGAAGCATTTAAGATGATGAAGAGACTTAGATTACTTCATCTTGACAATGTACAACTTATAGGAGATTACAAATACATTAGTGGAGATCTCATATGGCTTTGTTGGCATGGCTTTCCCATAAAATACATTCCTAGCAACTTTTATCAACAGAAATTAGTTGCTATTGACCTAAAATACAGCAGCATCAGACAAGTGTGGGAGAAACCCCTGGTATGTAAATTAAAACTCTACCTGATCCTAAATATAAAACTTCATTTGTAGTACAAACTACAATATAAGCGAGGTTTTATATTTAGAATGAGAGGGAGTACTTAGTTTGTTAATTTTTGAGCCATAACTACAAAAAATTTGAAAAATCAAAAAATGCAAAACTAGATAGTTCTTTATTTTAGATTTTTTCCCCATAGCTTCTGAATGAATCTTCCCCTACTAACATTGATGAACAAAGCTGTGCTAGGTTTTCTATGGTTCACCTTCAATTTATATGTCTTGCTATAGATCTAGACATTTCAATATCATATTGAATTATGAGTTACCTTTCCCAGATTAAGCATTTGATAGTCTTTGGTCCCCTTCAACAATTGATTTTCATTTGATTGAAAAAACAATGTTTTCACTTCAAGTTTTCGGTTTGGATGAAGGATTTTACATATAATTGTTTCCACATATCTTATTGTTCATTTTTTTTTCAAGATGCTCATCTAATTCCCCTTTGAAATTAAATGTTTTGTTGTAGTTAATGGAGAAGCTAAAATTTCTCAATCTCAGTCACTCTACTTACTTGGTGCAAACTCCTGACTTTTCAAAACTACCAAATCTTGAAAAGTTAATCCTCAAAGATTGTCCCAGTTTGTCCATTATACATGATTCTATTGGGCTTCTCCATAAACTTCTTCTACTAGATTTGGAGGATTGTATTGGCCTTGGTAGTCTCCTAAGAAGCATTTATAGATTAAAATGTTTAAAAACCCTCATTCTTTCTGGTTGCAATAATATTGATAAGCTAGAGGAGGACATAGAGCAAATGGAATCTTTGACATCTCTAATTGCTCCTACAATAAAGCAAGTTCCCTTTTCTTTAGTGAGATTAAAAAGCCTTTTCTATCTATCTGTTTGTGGTTATGAAGGATTATCGCATCATGTGATTCCTTCTCTCTGCTGGTCTTGGATGTCCCCAACAAATAATCCAATATCTCTCACTCAAACACATGTAAACATGCCACCATTTAATTTGTGCGATGTGCATCGTCCTTTAACAATCCCTAGTAGTGTACCAAATCAACAAAGTCTTCTCTTGAAAGATGGATTTGAGATTCATGATCCCTTGTGTGCCCCAAGTTGTATGGACTTCTCGAGGCTTGGAAATCACTTGGGACATCTTCTAATTCAAATTGGAAAGAATTCTCAAGTATTCTGTACACTTGCAGAGAGTGTTTCACAGGTTCTCTCTCTCTCTCTCTCTCTCTCTCTCTCTATTTTTGAAAAAGATTTAGGCGTGCTTGTTATATAGTGAATCCAGAGGCTATGTTTTTGTTATTGTACAGGGATTGAATCTTACAAAGCATAGTAATGTTTGTCTCCTCCCTGATGAAAATATCCCTATTGGCTAACATTCAAGGGTCAAGGAGATTCTGTAAAATTTAAAGTACTTCCTGTTAATGGTCATGATCATTTAAAAGGGATAACTATTTGTTGCGTGTATTTCCCCTCAGGTGATTTGGGGAACAAGGCATGTGAATTTTGTCTAATTAGCTTAATGATCATAAATTACACAAAGGCAATCACTCTGCGCTATAGGCAAGATTCATTTCCTTCATTTGAAGAAGCACCGAGGAAGGAAATAACATCAAATCTAGAATCCAATGACCAAGTGGAGGTGATACCAGTTTTTGGAAATGGATTCACTGTGATGAAAACAATTGTCTACTTAATATATATTGAGTCATTTGATGAACAAATGGAGGCTTCAAAATCTGAAGCTACAAATTTGACTGACTCCAAACACAAATGTGAGGATTATGAATAGGAGGCACCTCAATCTATCACGCCTAGAAAGGTAATGAATATTTGAAATCTAGAAACTTTCTTCCATTTTTTTGCTGCAACACTTTATATATGAAGTGAATATGTTGCATTTCAGAATTAATATGCATGGTTGTGCATAAATGATTATTTTTTTCCCAATTGTGGCTCTCTTTTTACAGATAATGTGGTGTGATTTCCCTTAATGGTAGCCAAAAAAAAAATATAAACATAACCGAATATAGTAATGAAAATGAAAATCGAGAAAGCCTAATTAAATCCAACTAAAATACTGAATTCAGATATATGCCTACATTTTTAACTAATTACTAATCAGGCCAATCTGATTAGGAATTTATGAACATTGTTGAAAGACTAGAATGCCAATATGTAATAGAATTAATATTAGTTTTTCTGAATCTCTTTGATGGATTCCTGCTAAATGAATTTTAGATCTGGTCAATAGATATGGGTTTTGTGTGATGCTTGTCTACAGCCTACTTCTGTTTCTAATATCTGTTTTGTTTTTGCATTTAGATGAAAGATTTGAGCACTTTAGGTTGTAATGGAAATGTTATTAAATAGATGGCATTCCCTTTTAACCTGCAGCAACGATATTCAATTCTTCAATTATTATAACTATAAGCATATTACACATGTTTATTCAAATCACTAGAAGCATTTGGAGACCAAAGGGGCAAAAAATTGTTAGTGTTTCAAATGTCGTTATGCATGGGGTATACCATTCTCTATGTATTCTCTAAAAAAAAATTGTTACTGCTTCACGGATTGACGACTTAAATGACTTTGACACAGGACGATCGCAAAAATGTGTACTCTTGAGTCGGGCGTTACATTTTGTAACCCCCATTAGTAGAAAACAAGTGTTTTGGCCAACATTAAAAGAAAACAACAGACTTAACCAAATACTCTTGGATAGCCATAGGCCATAGCTAGTAGCAACACTAATCAAATTTACATTTTTTTTTAAAAAAAAAGCCAAATAAAATAGACCCATGACGGATCATTACTTGGTTATTATGCAAACTTGGACAAATAAATTATATGCCAGTACAGGAAAATCATGTTGGCGATTTGCTCTCAACCTCACCATTATATTGGCAACCTTCTCCTCCTGGAGGTTGAATTAAAGTTAATGTGGATGGGATTGTTTCTGCATCTCATAATCAGGCTGGATTGTTTGATTTTCTCACACCCTTGGCCCTTGTAATGTTTTTGAGGTCGAGCAATGGCTGTTTCTAAGGGAATATCGATGCTTGCATGGGATTTTGGTTTCAAGAGGATTATTCTTTAATCAGATGCAAAGAATTTAATTGATATGTTGATGAATGGGAGTAGCGACAAAGTGTGTAGCCTGTTATTCTCATGTATTCAGAATTTCTAAGATATTCATGGAATTGCAAATTTAAAATTCAAAAACCACTTATTCTTCTCTCTTTCTTCTTCCCTGAGAGATGTTCTCACGCTGACTGCCTGACTTCTTCTCTTGTCCTTCTCTCTTCGTCCAATTATTTTCATAACGAGTGGAGCAGATATATGCGATCAGTGCAGATCTGTACGAGAAGTCGAGCAATACCGTGTGAACGTTATGCCCCAGATTATGCGCATCCCTCGACTTACCTGATCAGCGAGACCCAGGTTATGAACGGAGCAGATCTTAAACGGATCATAACGTGGGGGAGCAGATCAGAACGCGACGCTGCTGATGGAGGAGCATAACGAACGGTGTGACGATGCTCTGCTGAAGGTTGAACAGCTGCTGAAACTGTCCATGAAGAACAGTAAAGTCGTCTAAATCGTCCGCGTCTCTGGTCTGGCACTTATCCTTAGGGCAAGCGTAAGCACAACCAAAAGCTTGAAGAAGTGCCTAATTCAACCACCCTTTAACATTTCTCAGACTCAGAAATGGAATTGTCGTTGGCTTCCGCTGCCACTACTTCACTCCATTGCACCTTTCTTCCTCGCCACAGTTTGCAATCTCTGTTACTCCCTCCTGCATTTCCCTTCTCTGTTCTTTCTTTTTTATTATTTTGGTTCTTTGATAGGCTTATTCGGAGCTCTAGGATATGCTGGCAGAGAGGTTTGCTTTTAGCTATATTGTGTTTAGGTCTTCCGCTTGCACTCTTGCTTGCACCGTTTGGTCTATGAGAATTGTTAAGTAGTGTTTGTTTGCATATAACAATTCGGGGTTTAGATTCAATAAAGTATGTGTTAATGAAATGCTGTTTTTCAAAATTTTCAATATTTCTTCTCTTCCTTCCTTTCATTTGCTCTTTAGGTTAAACAAAAAGGGTTTATCCCTTTTTATTATTATGTTCTTCCAGATCCAAAAACGTTGTTAGGAGGTGAAAGCCAGGATGGCGGTAGTGAGGGTAGTGAAAGTGACAAAAAGGTGGCTCCGTAGTTTTGCTTTATATGCCCTTTCATGCCTGTAAACTGAAGTTTTCAAGGATAAGCTTGATAAGGAAGACGAAGAGGAGGAAGAAGAGGGCACAACAGCGGCTCATGCTTTTTTTTTTTTTAAATAAAAAAGAGACACCTTTTAGACCATATGTTGTGACATGTAGTTTAAAAGGTTTTATTTTAAAAAGTATATACTTTCTAAACCAATTTTATCTAAACTATATCTATATATACAATCTAAAAAATCTTTTTGATGTGGTCTAAAAGGTACATTTTGCACTAGTAAATACGATTACAATTACTAATTATCGACTGGAATTGGGTCTAATAGAAAAGAATAGTTTCTCACATCGTGATCAATTAATATTCAAATTCTTTTTAGAAGAGTTACCGACATTTCGTGTTCAACAATATCTTGAATAGTATTACTTCCAATGGAAAAATATGTGTTTATCATAAAAATTACAATTACCAGGGGATGCTACATTTCTAGTATAGAAAGACAAAGATACCAAGAGATAATAAACTTGGTTGAATACAACAGATAAAGATGCCCAACCAAGAGATCAATTACCAAGATTAGCCAAATCTTGACTTTGTGCATAGAGAAGCGCAACTCCAATGCTATTTCATAAGTTAAGCAAGAGATTTCACCTGAAAAATGTAAGAATGAGGGGTGAGATATATGAAATCCAAGTAATCAAAGAGTAATTTCAACTAGAGTATACACTAGTACGAGAAAATACATATGTGCCTCATATGATACTAAATAGTTCTTAATACGGCAGGTAATTAGTATAGTCTCAAAATTTTTAACCATTTTATAACCAAAGATAAATATTTTAACCATGTTCATTAATTGATATCGTTATTGACAATTCTGGGCTTCAGGGAGTTGGGAATCTAAAAAATAAGCAAGAAAGGAAAAATATCTGGAGAGGCAGAGGTTTGTGCGTAAGTAGTGAAAGAGGGGAAACTGATTATCCTGAGAGGGGAGAGGGAGATACTGTAGTTTGGAGTAACAGATTTCAACACCTTTTTTGTTTGGGTACAAGACGGATTTCAACTTGCATTAATTGCTTGAAAGGTACTATAATGGTAATTTGGTTTCTTGTAATTTCCCATGGCTTAATATAATTTTTACTTCATCAATTTTAAATGAATTTTGGCTTTGAACCTTTAGTTTTACACATAGTTTTTGTTCATACAGTTTCATAAGGACTTGAATGTTTAATGGCATTAATTATCAATGTTAATTGTAAGGATCAAAACCAAAAATTATTAAAAGTATACGGATTAAAATTAGAAGAAATTATTGTAGGGTCACAAGCAAAAGAATTAATATCAGCAAAGTCTCATTGATAACCTTTGAGGATTTTACTTATAGTAATTCTCTTATTTAGGACTTGACAGTAATTTTCCCATAAATTAAAATATTTTGTTTCCTGTACTTTTGACCAATATTGATTTTAATTCCTATATTTTAACGAAATATGGTTTTAATCCTTATGTTTTATCTTGTTAATTAACGCTGTTAAACATTCAAATCCTTATAAAACTATAGGGATCAAAATTAAAATTCATAAAAACTTGGGGACTAAAAATGATTCGTGTACAAGATACTAGTTAGATAAATATTGTGTGATAATTACTAATCACGATAGTTCTTTTGTTTCTTGAAGGAGCGAGTGAAAGAAAAGTTCTTTTCTTTTTCCCTTTTTAGCTTCTATTTGATTTAGATATTATTAAAGATGGATCTTGTCCAAAGTTGTTACCCTTCTACTCTTGCATGGTCCTTTATATAGATCTCTTATTCAGAACGCCGACTCAATATTACAAAAAATATCCAAGAATCAAACCTCATGCCAAGACAAAAAACAATTTACAAGTCTCTTATTACATTAACAAACATGATAAGTACTCATGACACTTGACAAAACAAGTTATATTTTATGCCAAGGCAAATACACACACACACACACACACTCACATACTTGATTTTCTGAATGGAATTCTCTTTTATCATCAAGACAAGATATATGGAGTGCAAAGAAACAAATAAGTTTTCTTTTGTCCCATTTTGAAACTTCTCATGGTTCTGTTCGATGACATTGTAGAGTTTACCTCTCCAGTAGGGAAGAAGTGCAAAGAGTTCAAATTAAAGAGTGTTTAAGCACAAAGCGTTTTGATTTCTGGAGTTATAAAAGGTGATGAGAAGGAGAGAAATTGCTGTGGCAGTAGCACAAAGGGCAAATAGAGCCCAAAGGTTGTATATAAGCTCTTCTAAGTATTGGCCCTCTAATGAAAAGGATAATAGTTAAGGAGTGTTAAGGCTGAAATGATTAAGTTGTGGGTGGATTTGGGTCTTGTAGCCAATAGAAGGGACTTCTATTGTCTATACAAGACACTTGAGTCATGGAATATTGATTGGTTTCAAAAAAGTTGGAAAATGGGCTCGACCCATCAAGTTGATCCGTTTAAATAAAAGGTTAGATTTATGATTTAGAATTTAAAAAAGGAGTCGTATCACAAGCTTAAACGGGCTAACCCTCCAAAGCTTCGAGCAGCCAATTTAAGCTCATCAAATTAATTTAATTTT
>QFDD01005856.1:0-12977 GCA_006871305.1 Vachellia collinsii | reverse complement strand
AAGACACCTAATAGTGTTTATAATTTAGAGAAATTATTGTTTAAACTAATTATAAAGAAAGGAAATAACGATGCACATGGAAGGTAAGTAATAAATTTATAATTATTATTAGGGGGATAGTAAGATCTAATTTAAGACTTAAAAATACATCCCAATAGTTCTCATATGTGAGTATATTCAGGGAATCTGGTACGATTTTCGCATCCTTCCATTTTATAGATAAAACTTACAGGTTAGTAAAATGGTAAAAACCTCTTGATAAAATTATTTTCATATTAGTCTCACAAGTTTTGTTTACGAATTAGTCCCTAATCTTTTTTATCCTGATTTCCTTAATTCTTTCCTTCCTATAAGTAATTGGATTTAGTAAAGAATATTGTATGTCATTACACAAATTACAACACATCAAATGAATCCCCCAAGAAATAAAAATAAATAATGACCTATACATAAAAGCCTAAAGATTAAGCTAATTAACACCAACACTAAAAGGAACCCCAGTGTGAGGCAACCATGTGCGACCAGCAAGGAAACTAGCAACACTGAATTGGTTTGCCTCATTTGGATTACTTATGACATGAAAGCCAGGCCAATTTACCCTACTTTTTGTTGACGAACCAGCCCCATTGTTCATGTATTCCCCAAAATAACATGTGTCTTGACCAAAACCACTAGCGTCCCACGGAGACCATCCCAATGGATTCACCAAGCCTTCAATGTAAGTTTTCATGACAACTACTCGAGCATATTGTTGCCATGGCCGACCAAGATAGGTTTCAAATGAGTGATAGACTCGCCTGAAATCAGGTGCTGCTTGAATTCGACAATTGATGAATGAGATTCCAGTGTTTTGAAATGGGTCACCTCGACCTTGTGCTGTAATCATGTTTGCTTGCCCTTGAAGTGGCTTTCTTACTAGAATTCTGCAATTTTGTAAGACAACTGCAGCATTGCCCCAAATGAAATCCACTGTGCCGAAAATTCTAGAGTCTCTATAGAATTGACGTTGTGAATCAGCCATTAGAGTGTCTTGATAGCCTTCGATGGAGCACCGATAGAAGACAGAGAGGTCAGAGGCTGACCGGAGTGCCACAGCTTGGCCTTTTTCAGGACCAGCTGTGTTTCTGAAAGTTATATCTCGTGCAATGAAGTGAGCGCCATCTATACCTGAAATTTTATTATTTAATTTGATAGTCTTCGTAAGAGATGTAAAATAGAAGTTTTACGAAAACAACAACTCAACCCAAAAAAATTAATTTAAATTTCATAGAAAAATCTAAAAGAAGTTAAATGACAAACCTACTGTTGCAGACATAGAGGGGGTAATTCCATCTTTGACACTTTTACTGCCAGTTATAATGGTCACTCTCATTCCATCACCAATAATCATGAGATTTTCATTATCCTTATCAACTTCAATATTCTCATCATAAATCCCCTTCTTCACATGTATTACAAACCTTGTCTTCACTTTCCTCCTTGAGGCTACATCAATGGCGGCTTGCACTGTCTTCACATGGCCAGTGCCGTCTTGAGCCACCACAAGATTCGCCTTCACTGAAGATGGCTTCAAACTCAACAACCTCCGGTCGTGACGAGATGACCAACTTGGAAACCCAGGTGCTTTTATCTCTTCTTCTGTGTTATTCTCTTGCTTCAGATATTTTCCATTAACAGCTAACACATTGCTTATCATCTTTCTGACGTTGTCGCTCACATTACTTTGAGCTATAAACTCTCCGACTCCGAGCTGCAACGCACCGCTCCGGCAAATCTCGATGTTTGTGAGGGCAGCACTAAGCCATGTTTGTGCATCTGATATAGAGCAAGAAGTTGCATGTAAGGCTTGAAGGGTTCGGTTTAGATGGAAGATGGTATTGTCGTACAGCTTTAAACAGTCACTGAAGACATATTTCTGCATCTTGGTCACAAATTTTGGGCGATAATCTTGAGCTTCCCTATGCATGGCTTGGGCTTGGACTAGTGAAGATTGAACCAGCATTTTCTTGAACTCTGAAGGATGGTTCGGTCTGAACCGGTCGTGACTATGGCCCATGTGGTACTTGCATGGCTCAGGGTGAGGAGTTTGGTTGCACCAGAAATCTATAGATGAAGAAGAAGATGATGATGATATTGAGAAAAGGGAAGAAAACAAAGTGAGGGAAAATAATAGCTTAACGATGATAGATGCCATTTTGGTCGTGGTTGTATTTTGTTATGTGAATGTGGAGGATATGTTTATATATTTATAGTGCTTCACAAAACATTCAAAGCTTAGAGGAGAAGGGTTTCGTCGAAAATGGAGGAGCTTAAGCCGTAAAGGATATAAGTCGGTCGAATAAAATCGTCAAACAATGACCTCGTAGTTCATGAAAGTATACGATACTGATTTATAAAATTAACTAAATGTTAAGTTATGTAAAATGTTTCTGCCTTGTAATTTACAAGAATAATATATACATGTGTGTCATGTATTCTTTCTATCATTTGTAGTTCAGGTAAAATTTCACACCTAGTCCTTTAATTTTATGTGATATTTCAATTTAGTTTCTTAGTTGTATAAATATTTCTTTCAATCCTCTAACCTAACACACGTGTCTCAATTCGAGGTGGTAATAAGCCAAAGGGGGAATTACAATAAAATTACATGCAAGAGAATTAATATCAAACAGGTCCCAAGAAATTGTCAATACGAGTAACTTTAGTTGTCAATGGTAGCTGCTTGAGTTGTCAATAGGATCATTCTGATATTAATTCTCTTGCATGAGATTTTATAGTAATTCCCCCTAAGTCAAACGAACAAGTTAGAGGTCTATACCCTGACCTATTTAAAAATAGCAGTAGGTCTAAACCTTTTAGAAGATCTATTTTACATGACAGGACATGCCTATTTTTAACTTTATCCCATATTTCTGTTTAGTTTCTTAGTTTTATAAAATGTTTTTCTATCCTCTAACCCTAATACCATGACTCTCAAAAACATTTTTTCATGTCAATCATCGTTATTTTTTTAAAAAAAATAAATTTAATGTCAGCATTTTTTGATAGAATTAATTGTGTGAGAAACAAAGGACTAAAAAGACATTTTATAAAATTAAAGGATCAAAATAAGACATCATCTCAAGTTAAAGGAATAAAAATGCATTTTTCTCTGAATATTAATTATAGAGGAGGAAAACTAGCAATAAAGAAATTAAATCAACAGATTTTGCTTGGATTTGTGAGTTGGCATAATGGTGGCTAAGGCTTGACAAATGGGTAATATATAACTGGTGACTAGAAACTGCAACAAAAGAATTAATATTATATGGTTGTGGGCTTTTGGCTATTGTTAATACTAAAAGCGATTACCAAATATTTGGCCAAGTGTACACTTTAGTGACGGCGCAACTATTTTAAAAAAAAAAAAGAAAGAACCATATTTTTCTGAGTAAGAATAGTTGTATCCTCGTTTAATTTAATATACTAAAAAAATGATGACATCACAATCTTAAAAATGAAGAGTAATATTCCAATTCCACCAGCAAGTACATACATTGGACATGTTTTCTTTAATTACACACTACAAAAATTATAGGATCACCCCCCATGTGCCTATAGTTTACAAAGCAAGCAATTTTAACGGATGACACAATTGACCTTTGACAAATCATTACGTACGACCTGATCATTGATATATGATCCAGTTAACCAATTTAAAGTATTTATATTTATCATTTTTCTTCAAAATTAATTTGCCTAACTTATAAATTGGTATACAATCTAATAATATAATAAGTATTTCCAAAAAATCATGTAATATAAGTTATAATTAAGTAATTTATTTAACTCTCTTAATCTCTTCAAATTAGTTTGATTGTGTCTTATATTAAAGATTAAATGTAGTGTTATTTTTAAATTATTTGTTTTGGTGATTCATAAGTCAACGATCAAGTTCAGATTGGATTCTCGCAAAGAAACTGTATGGTCGGACAAGAATAGAGTTAATTAATTAAATAAGAATTTTGGTAATGTAATTAAGAATTATCGGCGCATATATTTGCTTATACATGCATTTGCGGTGGATTAATTTCAAAAATATTGACCAATAATTAACAAGCAAATCCCACGCATCTTCTAAATAAAATAATACCCCATCCATAGTATAAAATCTAGTTTGTAGTTCAATTTTTTTATTAAAGTAAATTTTATATTAATTATTGAAGGGAGTGTAAATTAGTATAACTTAGTCTTATTATATTTTGTCTAACTTCTTTAAAAAAAATCCCATAAACTTTATGCTTGTTGCATAAATAATCCCATCAAATTTTAAAGTTTAAATTTAGTCCCCTTAACGTTTTAACTTTTGACATTAAACCTATTTATATTAATTATGTCATTAAGTTACTGATAGATGATATATATGAGGATAATATGACACCTAACATTGACTAAAAATTTGGCCATAATATACAAAACGCTATAAATTTTAGGATAGATGTATACCATTCCCCTAACATTTCAAAATTAATTTCTTTATTTAATTTCTTTTAAGGGAAAAATTTAATTTTTTTTTATTGTAAGATGTCACGACATCCTCATTAATGTGGCGTGATAGATCCCGTCGTAAACTTAACAACAAAATTAACTGTGGGGAATCAATATAAAAAATTAAAAAATTAAGAAGATTAAATTTAAATTTTAAAATTTCAGGAGAATTAAATGTA
The DNA here is from genome assembly GCA_006871305.1 of Vachellia collinsii. Classification (NCBI taxonomy): domain Eukaryota; kingdom Viridiplantae; phylum Streptophyta; class Magnoliopsida; order Fabales; family Fabaceae; genus Vachellia; species Vachellia collinsii. Next base: position 8,271 of record QFDD01005856.1, on the reverse strand, counting down.
ATTCTCCTTAAACTTTACAAGAGTTTTGTAAATTTTAACATTCTATTTTTTTTTCAAAATTAACAAATTGTGTGGCTGCTTTGGAAATTAACACAGCCAACGACTCCCTAGCATTATAATTTTATTATTCATCTAGACGGCACTATAGAAGCTTGGAGGCACTTAAGGCCTGTAAGAGGAAGGGTTTAATTATCGGAGAATTATTGTAAAGTTTCGGTCAAGAGATTTCATCATTCAAAAATCTAACAATTGATAAGTTTTAGTGTCAGGAATAATAACATATTTACGCTGTTCACTTGTTGTTTTGCCTTTTTTTTTATCATTAAATTACTTCCTCAAAGCCTTCCAGCATTGCCCCTTCAATTATGGGATGATATTTCAAGTGTTACGTAAAAGCAGGTAAACTAACTATTGTGGGGGGGGGTGTCCTAGCTAATCAAAGTATCATAAAATTAATTGTAGGAGCCCGTGCCCCTTTGACTCAATTGACACCAAACACAACCTTAAATATTGGTTTAAATAAGAGTTTACGAGTTCGACCTTCATGGGTATAATAGATGCGAGAGTTCCTTTGGTTGGCAAAGGATGGCAAAAAATTGTATTTCATTTGATGATTGCCTTTTTTTCTTTGCCAACAAATTTGATCACGGCCTTTTAATTATTGGATTTACGCTATTATAATAAATGGTGCAGAACTACAGCACGTAGCCTTTCCTCTTACTTTTTTCTTTTTCTTTTTTTTTAATTTCCTTTGCATTTCAGTGTCTTATCTGCACCCTTAAATCATAAAACGGATGATCCATGTTTAACATTTATAAAATTATTATGCTATTTTATAAGTTAATTTTTTTTAATTGTTTTGGTACTACAATTATGATCTGTACAGATTAAAGTTTAATAATTTCAAATTATGTTTTTAATAATAATTTTATAAACTATTAAATTTAAAACACCATTTCTACCTAAAAATTAGAACGAGAGTCTCAAAAGAACAAAGAAAAGGAAAGTAAAAAACAATAACCTAGGGCCCGTTTGGTTGATGGAAAATTTAAAATTTTCTTAAGTCAAAACACATTTAGCGTCAACTTTTCTGGCAACCCAAATTCCAGCAAGAGGCTAAAATTTCATTAAACATGGGAATCATGCTACACGCCAAAAATGGTGCCATCCAATTTTTAATCGAATGACGGAAATAGCTGTGTACCTATATGCCTTTGAAAATGTGAGCTAAATATGGTCATAGCTAGATGACTTGAAACACATTGCTGGGAGAAGCTTGAGCTAGTTCTTCGTCCTAGTTCTCACAACTAATTCATGTGGTCATTGCGGTTGTGTTGCTTGCAAGATTTATGGAAGCAAATTAACATCTTTTTTTGTTTTCGTTTCATATATGTTTTCTTGTTTATGGAAGCAAATTTTCATAGCTGGGCTTCAAAATCTGCAATCCTCTTCTTCTCCGTTGCACTCTACCAAGGAATAATGGCTGCCGCCCATCTTCGTCATTAATCTCACACATGCATGTTTCTTTCTTTTTTTCCTAATTATACCTAATAATTGGATTTTTAATTGTACAATGTGTATTGATTTGATCTATCTTAAACTAATCCTAATATTGTTTGATGTTGCTAGATTGAATTTTGTGCTGTTGTTGCTGACACCATGTATAGATGAACATAATGAGAGCGGATGTTATTTTAGTGATAGTGTTTGATTTTCGGGCATGTTCAAATTTGAATTTATTGAAGAGGAAGAGTTTCAATGGAGTGCACAAATAATTTTGCCGCTTCAAAACCCCTTGAAGTCATTGAACATGGACGGAGATTACAACAAGTAAGGTATGAAGAAGAATGTGAGCTTTTTGTGTGTTTATTTGCCTTGATCCATTCTATTCGATCAATTAAAAATGGTGGCTTGACCACCGAACGCTTAGGTTGACTGGTAGGGGGTCATCCTAGCTTAACCACTGGTCTCGTGTTCGAGCCGTGGGAATGCAGCAGCGTTAAGTGGTAGCTCACCTTCCCAAAAAGGAACCCGCACAAGTGGCGAACGGATTAGTCTGGACCCGTGGTTGGTCCAGGACATCGTGCGTAAGTAAAAATAAAAAATAAAAATGGTGGCTTGTCATTGGTTTGGAAGGTGATGAAAGCAAAGAAGGAGTCCGTTTGGCTGTTTACGGCCCCATGGAATGCATTTTAAAGCCCAAGAGCATTCTCCACAAAAAGGCCCTTCTATCATTGGCCCAAATTGCACTCTCTCCGTATCTCTATCCACAGCCTCTTCTCCACACTGAAGACGTGTTATTATTATTTATTCAATAAAAAAATTAATTTAAAAAAAATTATAATCTCATTTTCACTCAATCCTATTATCAGTATATATTTATATATTGTATATATTTCATTTACACATATTTTTCTTTTATTTTATTTTTTATTTTTATCATTTTATTTTTCCTTAATTTTATCATAATATATAAAATCATATATATTATTTAATGAGATTCATGTTCTTTTAAGTAATTTTTCATCAAAATTCACTTTTCTATCATTTATCCAAAGAAATTTTCCTTTTCATAAAGAGTCACTTCTCCAATGTTTATCCAAACATAAATGTGATTTTTCAAAATGCATTTTGGATAAAAATTATTTTTCAAAATACATTCAAAACAAAATCTACTTCTCCCAATCGTTATTCAAAAGGACCTAAAGATTATTATCCCAACCAAATTTGAACTTGATAACAAAGTTTGACTTTTGCACGCTTGGTGAAATCAAAAGCAAAATTCAAATTTGAATCTAAAATCTCAATCTAGCATAGTGGAAGTAATTAAAGGTTAAATCCAAATTTAAAATGTAAATGTCAATTTGACATTGTGGAAATATAATATAACGTAAATTTAAATTTCACCCATGGCAGGAAATTGCTAAATAAATAAAATAGAAAGTATTTAAAATAATTTTAAATAGATATATACTCCTAATACTTCTTTAACTCCACATATTATCTATCATTCCATAACTATTGTCATTCTATCATATATCTACATATATTCTGATTTTTATATTTATATTGAATGATTATATTTATTTAAACTATAATTTTTACAAAAGAATATGAACGAGATATCTTTAGGATAACCGATTGTAGTTGTTTATTTTATTTTGTTATTATTAATTATTGTTGTTACATAAGGACGTAAGTTTTAAAATATAATATATTTGATTCAATATCTTAATGAAATGAAATCTTTATATTATTATTTATACTATTTATTATTTATTTTTAATAATTATATATATAGTAAATTGTCTTTTTTAGTTACTTTAAGTATTTGTTTTCTTTATAACATTTAATAATATATTATTTTAATATACTAATATTATTTTATTTATTTAATCATATTTTTCAATTTTTTATATTTATTTAATACTATATCTATTTGATTAATAAATACTCAATAAGAACAATATGGTCATTTGCACATTTTTTCTATTTATCTTACCATCATTTTCAACCTATCAAATATAAAAATTTTCATCAAACCATTTTCAATTCCAGTGCATATCAAAGATTTCACCAATTAAAAATTTTTCATTCCATTTCATTACAACAATTTCCTTGTACCAAACAGGCCCTTAGTACTTTCCCTATAAATAAAATATAATTAAAAGCAAAAATAACCTGGAAGTTTTCTTTGAAGGGTACAGGACATCTGAAAGTTTCCAAGAGACAATTCTATCTCTGAAGTTTAAAAAATAGTGTAAATTTACCCCCTGAAGTTTGAAAAACAAGGCAATATTTCCCCTCAATCAAAAAATCTAAAGATCAATGTTTGTTGACCAAACTATGCAAAGATTAAAGGGCAAAAATGATTTGGAAGTTTTTTTTTTTTATGGACATTGGGCATCCAAAACTCATATACTCTTTAACTATTTAGCTTTATTAATACCACCTTATTAGACAATTGTATCACATATTAAAGAAAAGATGTGGTATTTTTTTAATATAAATGCTATTAAAAAGTGAAATTATTTTGTTATTTATATTATCGGGTTTGGTCTGGTTTTATCTAACGTTTGACAATTTTTTCGATTCAATTATGTTGGTTTTCAAAAATTTGTGGAGGTTGAGAATTTCTTTTACTTCTCCATCTAATTTTTTTCTACAAATTTAAATTTGTTTGAGAGTGAAATTAGAGGTCTGTTGAGAGTGTAAAAAGAAGTGCAAGCACTCCAGATTTGAGAATCAAAAGACTTATGAGGGTGAAGCGGCTTGTTGGATGGAAGAGAAATGTGCATTAACTTATTAAGGGGAAGGCGTAGAAATACATTTTATACAAGTGGGGCGCACAAATAGTAACAAGTAGCGCATTGATTATTGCATTTTAATGTAATTATATAATTTCCATTACATATTGTTGATGTCTATTTGCTATTTAGAATACCAAAAAATTAATTTTTTGATCTTTAAAATTTTGATTCACTTGTAACTTATTCCCTGACCTTTGACTCATGCAGTTCATTCCCTATAGTTTTGATTAAGTTCTAACTAAATCTTTAATCTTTGATGCATTGTAATTCAATTGCTAGAATTTTAACCATTTTATAAGTTCTATGGTCAGGATTTTATTTTCTAAAATATAAGGAATACTTATAAAATGGTTAAAAATATAGAGACTGGATTGCAGCAACTTAAAATTTAAGAACTAGATTACAGCTGAAGCAAAAGTATGAGGACTGAATTAAACGAAGACAAAGTGTAAAGACTAAATTACAATTGGATTAAAATTATAGCGACTAAAAAACTAATTTTCCTTTGAATATACCAAATCTGTCCTGCACAATAATAAACATTGTAATCAATATATTTAAGGGTTAACGTGCATTCAGAATTCTGAAATATTTTTCAGTTACATTTAGCACTTTAATGTATTTTATTGTGTCAAACACCCTAAAATACTTTATTATGTATGCAGAACCCTAAAGTACTATAGAGTGTAATTGTACAACGAAATTTAAAGAAAAAACGTGAAAAGGAAAACTGAAATTTGCCTCTCTTACTAGTTACTAGAATGGCTCTCATTGGAAGCAAGCCTCACCTAGGTTATTTATCCGCTAGGTTCTCTCCTTTTTCTTTTTCCCCTTTTTCTTAGAATCTCATATTTATCTTTAAATAAAAAAATGGATAATTCATATTTAATTTTTTATAATAATAAATAGGAAAAAATTAATAAATATATATATGATACTATTATAATAATAGTTTTACAAAATATTAAACCTAAACTTTTTTATTTTCTGATCTATAGGTAGAGATGATATTTTGAGAAGAAAATGAGAATATCTGCTTCTGTTATTCATCTAATCCTTCCCCTTTTTAGTCCTGGGCAAAATAGAGGCATCAGGAAAGGAGGAGGGACTTTGAGAAGAGGCTTAAAGCACATGCATATTCCTATTATAAACAATTTTGTTTAAGGCATTGTCTAGAACTAAATGTAATCACCTCTTCTAGTAAAGATTTCAAATATTGATTTATGTTGTTGTGATTTGTGAGATATTAATTCATTCCATTTAACCAAATCTCCATTGGTTGAGTAGAAGCCTCTGCTAAGCTAGAATTGGACCAAACAAATAGGCCAATATCTCACCTGCTAAAAGAATTTTTTGGTACAATAAGATGAGTTCAGTCACTCTCTGCTACAGTGGAAAGGCCATGATCATGAGGAAAGGCTTGCAGTGGAAAAGTATTGGGCCAAATCATGAGCCCAATGTCATGCCTCAAATAATCTGATCAACTAAAAATATTATTTGGGCTAACCTTGGCCCAGTAACCTTGAATTTTAATTGGTTTCTAACTAATAGATCTTCCTATCGATCAAAGCTAAGATTGCTGAAAAATTGTTCATTTTTACCTTATTTCTTATTCTATAATAGTAGTTCACATCATTCATCAAAGCTTATTTACTTTAAAAAAAATATCATTACCAATTTGACCAATTAATCATAACCAAATATAACCAAAGCTAAATGCAAATGTTAAAGGAAAAAAAAACGAGTAAACTAAATATGGGTTACATAACCAATTAACCATTCCTTTTCACTATAGTTATTGTAACTGGCATCTAAACAGTCATTGGATTCTTGTTAATCTGAATAAATTAAATTTTAAAATAATATGAAATTCTCATGACCCAAATTGTTCCTCTACAAGGGGGGTTTTTTTTTTTAACATAAAATTGCATGCATAGAATTGGTGAAAGAATACTGGGAGAAAATTGTAGAAAACTCCAACTATTTAAACTGCCTTTCTCTCATTTCTAAACTGATCACAAATTACATGGGGAAAGGTTCCTAAACACCAAAAAGTAACATGCCAAGAAGAAACTATGGACCTAGAAATGAGAAATAAACTTTTAACTGGCATTCATTGTTTACATGTATATATATAAATATAAATATTGACACCAATACAAAATGAGTTAAGGTCTTAGTATAAAATGAAAATCATGAAAAATGACAAGCTCAATGTGAAAAGATTTATGTATCCCCCAAAATAAGCATCTGCTGAGCTAGAAGATGGATTTTGCTTCCTACAGGTAAAAAGAAGAAAACTTAATAAGATAGAGATGGAGGAGTATAAACTAAATAAAAAACAAAAAATGATACTTAACACGTATGACATCACAATAATTATTATTTAAAAAATCATACAACTTGATGAACTATATAGATGCCCTAAATTTTTCCTATAACTTTACATGTTTCTTTTCTGTTTTCAAACCAACACAATCTTTCTTTAAAAAATAGAAATTAAATTCCAAAAAGACCAAATTATAACAGGGGATAAAGTCCTAGTAATTCTACAAAGTATTAATGATAATTTGGCCTTCTCAAGGAATTTTAATTTTTCAGATTATTGCCTCGTATAAATTATCTCGGGTGTCACTTCCCCAGAAAAAAGGATCAAAACAGTCAATGCAAGCATGAGGGAAAGAAAGAGCATTTTGTTGGGGGGGGGGTGTTTAGAGCACTTGCTTTTGCAGATTCTTGAGGGGGCCACAATATAAAACATTATCTGGTGCAGGCATTTCTGTATCACCATTTTCCTCAGGATTGACAATCCTCAGATATGTTTCTTGTCCAAGATACCACCTGTCCAGGTTATCTGCTCTCAAGTTCCATGATCCAACATTATCAAGGGAAACCAAGATTGTTGTCCATCCACCAGCATAAACCTATAAAAGCCAATAAAAACGTTGACATGTAGGATCTAAGTTGAGAAATTTAATGTTTATTGTTAGATGGTGATAATTATCTGACCAAAAAATAACACATAAGTAGCATGAATTATCAAAAATATCATTCACTAAAATGACAGTTTCATGAAATGGAAAAGCCGTACTAAATTAAATATGCTCCAAAAAAGTTGAGTAATCATCATCTTGATAATAAAACAAAATTGCAGGGGAAGTATTATTCCAATACCGTCAAGGGAGAAAATGTTAAATGGCCACATCAATGAAAAGATGTACAAGTGTCATTTAGTACAGAAGGAACACCTGAATTGAGCTACGAGAAATTGCATCCCACTTATTATATTGATTCCTAGAATCTTCTGTCCAATTACCATAAGCCATCCTGTATTCATAAAAATCATTCTTTAAATGGAATGACAACAAAAGATGGTATTGCACTCAAACACATAAAAGGAGAGAATTCAATAAAATACAAACACATCAAAAATAAATTGGAGCTTTTCATATTTGATACATATCTACAACTCATAAAATATGAGACTAATTTACATTGTGTTCAATACCATATACCCCCTCATGTCTATAACATGTAGCTATCTATATCTCATATTCTTGCTTTTCTTTAAAGGATTCTTACCCAACTACAAAAGCAGAATAACCGTCCAAATGGAAACTCTGCATTGTGGTGTCATTGTTTTGCAGCACAATTTCAATAAACCCCTTATAAGTAGCATTAATAATAGATCTGTCCATCAACGGAGGCCTGTTCAAAGGCTTACTGGGAAAGTCAAGCTTATAAACTCCTGTCAAGTTATGCTGGTCAGCTAGCCGGAATGGTACTTCTGGCTTCACAAATGAAATTCCATTAATGGCAGCTTGAACTTTTCCATTGATTGTCACTGGTGGCAGAACCTCTAACACATAAGTGTCAGTTATATTGATGGAGCCATAATGAAAGGATCCTTGAGGGTTGGGACGAGCTCCACTAGCAGATGTATTTTGCCTGACCAACAAAA